>JAFFST010044692.1:0-15522 GCA_022414735.1 Noturus placidus | reverse complement strand
ATGTTCTCCCGTACTGTGGGGGTTTCCTCCTGTTAATCCGGTTTCCTCCCCCAGGGTGATCGGCGTGTCCGAAGTATCCGTAGTGTATGACTGGGTGTGTGAATGTGTATGTGATTGTGTACCCTGCGATGGACTGGCATCAGAAAAACGAAAAGGAAACATACTGGCACTGGATGAACATGTATAAGTCCACACAGACATTAAACTGAGCTCAAGATTGAGACACAGCTATGAATACAGCTATGTGATAGAATTAAGATTCTCAAATACACAAAGATTAAAAAAAAAACAACACAAAACACTTGTGCTCTTTTTGATATGGCATATGGAGAGCAGAAGTGTGTGTGTGTGTGTGTGTGTGTGTGGTACTGGACTGCACACACACTGGCATTATTGGAGGATGGACTGAATGTTTCGACTCGACTACAACACACACACACACACACACACACACACACACACACACACTTAGAGGGGGATGGGAGAAAAAGCTTGTTTTTTTAGGAACTTGGAAATTAGAAATTTTGTAGAAATGTGCAGAAATGTTTGCCTGGATGAAGAAGCTACACAAATCCAATCTAACATGAGCTTTTCATGGAAGAAGATTTAGTTTGTGTTGAAAATTCTTTTTTAGTTTTTTTTTTTTTTTTTGCTGGCAAAAATCTGGAGGGCTGAACCAGCAGCCTGGGGATCGAGTTACACTCTCTGAGGCCAGTTTCTTCCCACCTCCATCTGAAAAGTGGGGGATGGTGATGAAGCCATTCTGTACTCTCTTTTCTTTCTTTTTTCAAGCGTCTTGAGGATTATTTTTTATTTTATTATTTTTTTCTATTATTATTATTATTTAAAGTCAAACAATCCGAGCTTCCTATAATTCTTTATTGGGTTTTACGCACTGGAATCCAGGCCATGCGTAACCTTTGCGTCGGAGTGGAAAGTTTTAACTGAGGAATAGAATAAAGAAGGAGAAGAAGAAGAAACTCCTGGAAGTCGTGCGGACACACACACACACACACACACACACACACACACACACACACTCCTCTATTATGTGACCGATTCTTCCATTATGATTAGGGATTTGGTTCTGGGAAACCCTTTCTGTCGCAGGACGCATGGACTGGTTCGGATCTAAATGAACCCAGAAGTCGAAATTGTTTTAGGATTGTTCTGGTCGTTGTGTAAAATGTCCTCCAGATCCATTGTTGGCCGATTTGGGATGCTTTGGGTTTGGGTCGGTACTGTGATGGTGAGCCAGGCCGTGATGTTACACAAAAACGAGAGCATGTTCAACGACTTCTGCAAGAAAACGACGACGTGTGAAGTGTTGAAGTACAATACGTGTCTCGGTTCTCCTCTGCCCTACACGCACACGTCTCTGGTGCTGGCTGAAGACTCAGAGACGCAGGAAGAAGCTTTTGAGAAGTTGGCCATGTGGTCTGGTAAGATGTTATTAAACACACACACACACACACACACACACACACACACACACACACACAGGAAACAATTCAACTTTGGATTTTAAAAAAAGTGAAAACGACTTATTACAGTTAGTTTATTATTATTATTATTATTATTATTATTATTATTATTATTATTATTATTATTATTATTAAGCCTATTACTACTAGTAATAATGTGCTGCAGTGGTGAGGGGAAACTAAAAATAGATGTATGTAGACGCATTTTTTTTACTTTGACTGTAAAAGCAAACCACACAGGTATGTGTCAAAACATTCAATCATATATATTATAAATAAAGGATTCCTAGAAATTACTTAGAAAGTTTGAACAAACGCAGTGTTGGTGGTGTTTACGTCACATTTTGTCTTGTAGAGTTCTGCACTTCATGTTTTTATTTATCTGTTTGTTTGTTTGATTGTTTATTTTGCAGTTCAGATTTGTCTTCATTGTTTAAAAAAATAAAATAAAAAGATAATGCATTTCTAAAGACTTAACATTTCATTCTGGGCTTATCGTTCAATTTGAAGATAAGTCCAGCTGTTATTACAGCTGTTCATTTGCATTAAATAAATGAGTAATGAGTAAGATTTCCTGTTGCTGAATCTGTTTGTAATTAACATTAGCACCCATTAATGATCCATTCCAGCTTTTTTTCCCACCCTCCTTCTCATTCACACCTGAATCTCAAAGTCGTCAGGGTTTGTTGTGAGCATGTTTGTGATGCTTCAGGCCCATTTTCCCAACACTCATGAGAAACACTTCAGCTCTATATCTACAGTATGTAGAAACAGCACAAAACTCTACAGAAAGTGTGCGTTCACGGTTTGACTGCCGATGACGTGTAGAAATGTGGTGATTAGTATAACCACCGCATTTATTGTGTTGTACAGCTGATGAAAGAAAGGTCTCAACAAAGCGTTTAAAAAAACAACAACCACACAATCTCTTTCTCTTCCTTCTTCTGTCTATACTACAGATCATATTTATTTTTTAATAAATATTATTTCAAAGAAATAATTGTGTATGGTCTGCTGAATAGCTCCAGGGTTCAATCTTTAGTTCAGATTACTGTCTGCATGGTGTTTTGCATGTTTTTTGCTCTGCTTGTGTGGGTTCCCTCTGGGTTCTCTGGTTTTCCACCTCTCTCACCTCTCAGAAGCATGCGGTTAGGTGTACTTGCTCTGCCAGATTAGCCTGTAGGTAGGGTTGCACATTCAATTGAATATTGATCTTGATTACAATTTTGACTGTCCACGATTACATGGAAATTATCGACTGTGATATTGACATTTAAAATTCGTCCTCCGCTCATAGAAAACTCTGCTGCAGATCAAATCAACCGCTCCCTAAACTTATAGCCAATCACCATAGAGTGGAAGAGGGATGACGTCATTTTGTAATGCAAAAACCCGCAAACGAGTTAGCATTTTAGCCCTTCCGGTTCCATCGTACCGACGTCAATGGGATTTCGGGTTAAAAGCCTGAAATAATTTCTGTGGTGAACACAAGCGACAATTATTTCCACGTTTTATTCTATGACATAAAATATACCAGAAATACACCACTCATAAAATACACCAGTAATACCCCACTCATAAAATACACCAGTAATACCCCACTCATAATAAACACCAGTAATACCCCACTCATAAAATACACCAGTAATACCCCCCTCATAAAATACACCAGTAATACCCCACTCATAAAATACACCAGTAATACCCCACTCATAATATACACCATTAATACCCACTCATAAAATACACCAGTAATACCCCACTCATAATATACACCATTAATACCCCACTCATAAAATACACCATTAATACCCCACTCATAAAATACACCAGTAATACCCCACTCATAAAATACACCAGTAATACCCCACTCATAATAAACACCAGTAATACCCCACTCATAAAATACACCAGTAATACCCCCCTCATAAAATACACCAGTAATACCCCACTCATAAAATACACCAGTAATACCCCACTCATAATATACACCAGTAATACCCCACTCATAAAATACACCATTAATACCCGACTCATAAAATACACCATAATATTATATTTATTCATTTAGCAGACACTTTTATCCAAAGTGACTTACAAATGAGACACACCAATGGTAGCAGAGCTTCCATGCAAGGTATTAGCTTGCCATCGGGGGCAACTTAGGGTTCAGTTACTTGCCCAAGGACACTTCGGCATGGGATCACCCGGGCCGGGATTCGAACCACCAACCCCACGATTAGTAGATTAGTGGCCAACCCGCTCTACCGATTGAGCCACAGCCGCCCCACTCATAATAGACCCCACTCAATACCCCACTCATAATAGACACCAGTAATACCTCACTCATAAAATACACCATAATACCCACTCATAAAATACACCATTAATTCCCCACTCATAAAATACACCATTAATAGCCCACTCATAAAATACACCATAATACCCCACTCATAAAATACACCATAATACCCCACTCATAAAATACACCAGTAATACCCTACTCATAAAATACACCATAATACCCCACTCATAAAATACACAAGTAATACTCCACTCATAAAATACACCAGTAATACCCCACTCATAATATACACCAGTAATACACAACTCATAATATACACCAGTAATACTCCACTCATAAAATACACCATTAATTCCCCACTCATAAAATACACCATTAATACCCCACTCATAAAATACACCAGTAATACCCCACTCATAAAATACACCATTAATACCCCACTCATAAAATACACCAGTAATACTCCACTCATAATTTTTTAGAAAGCTTTTACGTGTACTGAAAAAGGCGGTTGCTAACTGTCACATGATGAGGGTTTAGGACGAATGCAAGTGCAGATAAAAGTGTTATTGAAGAGAGGCAGACAAATCCCAAACATGAGACAATAGCATGGTCAAAAACAGGTGAAAGGTCAGGCAATCGGGAAACGGGCATAAACAAGGCTAAACAAGAACACAACAATGAGGTCAAGAATAGGATTAAAGCTATGAACAAAGGCTTAGTATACGGAAAACTCATGCAATACTTCGCGTCGAACAAAGAGACACGAGGGGTTTAAATAACAAAACGTAATTAAAGGTGAACAAGAACAGCTGAGACTAATGATGACATAAATGAACGACCGATGACAGTACAGGGACGGAGACAGGACCGAAATCATAATGAATGCACGTGTATAAAGTCAATGTCACTAAAAGAGCACGCTGCAAGCTCCAGTGCTTACGCGAGGGGAAATTGTGACACTAAAATGTTGCTAAATGTGACTACAGACGTTGTCTGGAACATAAAACGTCATCACGCCGAACAGGACCAAACTTTGCAGATTAAACTGGTTGAAGTCTGCTGTGCACAATTCCCCTAAATAAACGTGGATGAAGATTGATCCGCAGAGTAAATCCGTATTATGGAAAATGTTTTGAAATCAAGTTTGGAGAAGTTATCGGAAGCTTGGTGTTGACGTTGAAGTCGAGTGACCGTTGTGTAGTTCGTTTATAGCGTTTGGTTAGCTGTTTCTTTCTGAGGATTGTATTTAGGCTTCAGACTTCATAAAATGTGTGCTCGTATTGGAAACTTTTGTTGATCACAGAGATTCTTTTTTCCAATAATCCAGAAGTCTATGTGAAAATCCTATTGGGTTTTTGTCGAGGGAACCGGTGCGATGCTAACCTCCGGGTTCCGGTACAAAATGACATCATCCCTGTGTCACCGCTTTATTGGGTGATTTGTCTGCGTCTCTGCTCCTGTAAACACTCTTATTGCCTTTTCTGCATTCATTTGATGCATAGTTTCATTTGGCTGATGGCGTATGTATTTTTACTTATCCTATATTTTGAGCCCAATTTTATTAATATATTGCATTTACAAGATGATGCACGTTAAGGACCAGTCTAATTTGATGTAAAGATTTGTACATTAACAGGAATGTAGCACAACATGGAGGTGACAGCAGCGGTCTATTTATTTAAATGTGAAAGTGCAATAAAAATATGTTGTCCCTAAAATCAATGAATAATCGCGATAAATAACCGTGATCTCGATATTGATCAAAATAATCGTGATGCTCATTTTGGCCATAATCGTGCAGCCCTACCCCTATGTGTGAATGTGTATTTGAATAGCATCCTATTCAGGGTGTATTCCCACATTGCGCCCAGTGTTCCCAGGATAGGCTGACGATCCACCACAAACCTGACATTATTGACGATGAATGTATGTGCGTTCAAATTGCAAAAACCATTTATGCCTCCGTGTTTGTCTTTTGTTAAAAGAAAGTGCTAGTGTAAGTGTAGACTTTTTACCATTAGCCATTTACCAAGCCATAGTTCATAATTTACTTCTGACTTCAAAATGCAGTGTAAAATGCAAAAGAGATTTTCACACTAATCATATAGGGAAAGCTGATTCTGTAAGATATGAGTAGTATTGTGATATACATACACACACACACACACACACACACACATACACACATATATATATATAAATGTATATATGTATGTATATTTACATACATGTACATATACATTATCTCACAGAAGTAAGTACACCCCTCACATTTGTGTAAATATTTGATGATGTCTTTTCATGTACAACACTGAAGAAATGACACTGTGCTACAATGTAAAGTAGTGAGTGTACAGCTTGTGTAACAGTGTAAATTTACTGTCTCCTCAAAATAACTCAACACGCACATTAATGTCTAAATCGCTGGCAACAAAAGTGAGTACACCCCTAAGTGAAAATGTCCAAATTGGGCCCAATTACAGGTGTCATGTGACTTGTTAGTGTTACAAGGCCTCAGGTGTGAATGGGGAGCAATTACCTGCCAACAGAAGCTCTGAGAAAGTCAGCTCAGAATTGGTTTAGTATTGGGTATTGGCTTAATAATAAAAAATGTCAATAAATTTAATCATTAAAAAAAGTTTCAAATTTCTGGGTAGCACTAGACAGAGACACATGATATTTTAATGAAATATAAATGTTTACCTCTAACGTGTTTTCTTCTTCAGGTTTGCGAAATGCTCCTCGGTGCTGGGCGGTCATTCAGCCTTTACTGTGTGCTGTTTACATGCCCAAGTGTGAGAACGGCAAAGTGGAGCTGCCCAGCCAAACCCTGTGCCAAGCGACCCGACGACCCTGCAGCATAGTGGAACAGGAGCGAGGGTGGCCCAACTTCCTGAAGTGTGAGAACACGGACAAGTTTCCTCTCGGTTGTCAGGTATAACTCTTCCCTATGTTGGTTTTGCTTACGTTTATGTTTGGTTGACATTTGCTCGAGATAAAATTACAGCAGGAATGGCAGGATGTTTGGGGTTGCTACCTACCTTTAAGTGACTGACTCAAATGAACAGTACGCTTAAAGTGTGTATTTTTCTAGAACGAGGTACAGAAAATCAAATTCAATACATCAGGACAATGTGAAGCTCCTCTGGTGAAAACCGACATCCAGGCCAGCTGGTACAAGGATGTGGAGGGCTGCGGCATTCAGTGTGACAATCCCCTCTTCACGGAGGAGGAACACTCCGACATGCACGACTACATCGCCATCTTCGGATCAATCACCCTGCTTTGCACTTTCTTTACATTAGTAAGTGAACATGAGTACTGTGTAGCATCAAATATGGAGAAATGCATAGATAAATTACGATAAACTGGTAATAAGTACTTTTATTATTATACTTGTTGCCATCCAACTTTGTAAATCTCTATTTGTCACCCATAGAAGGTATATTTATAGAAGGTACTTACTTGCCAAAAGAAAACTATAGGCAGTGATGACGGCAAAGAGTCGTCATTTTACTTTGTTTTTGAAGCAGTCATGTGAAGAGAACAACAAAACATACTTGAAGCAGTGTGAGTGCAGTCAGTTCTCGAAGTTGACGTGTTGGAAGCAGGAAAAATGGGCAATTGTACATATCTGAGCGACTTTGAGATGGCTAGACATGTGGGTCAGAGCATCTTCAAAACGGCAGGTCTTGTGGTTAGTACCTACCAAAAGTGGTCCAAGGAAAGACAGCCAGTGAACTGGTGACAGGGTCATGGGCGCTCAAGGCTCATTGATGCATGTGGTGAGCAAATGCATTGGTAGCCCTGTACAGTGAATAAAATTGTTTGACAATGTGTTTCGTCTTTTTTTTTCTTTTCCACAGGCGACGTTTCTTGCCGATTGGAAAAATTCCAATCGTTACCCGGCTGTAATCCTCTTCTATGTCAATGCCTGCTTCTTCGTGGGCAGCATCGGGTGGCTCGCTCAGTTCATGGACGGTGCTCGCAAAGAGATTGTATGCAAAAGCGACAACACCATGCGGCTTGGAGAGCCCTCGTAAGAACACTTTCGAAGGAGCATTTCGAAGAATGTTATGAATGTACTTGACAGCACCCAGAAAATCAATTCGTCCTTTCTCCTCTCTGCAGATCGACAGAGACGCTTTCGTGTGTTATCATTTTCATCATCGTCTACTACTCCTTGATGTCAGGGGTCATCTGGTTTGTTATGCTCACCTATGCCTGGCACACATCTTTCAAAGCCCTGGGCACTACGCACCAACCTCTGTCTGGAAAGACGTCATACTTCCACATGGTCACATGGTCCATCCCGTTTATCCTCACAGTGGCTATACTGGCCATTGCACAAGTAAGGACGCTTATTCCTATTGGGTTTTTTTTGGGACATTTTTGGTGCTTCACTGGATGCTACAGTAGTCCTAAACTCTGCTGAACATCATATAGGTCGATGGAGACTCTGTTAGTGGAATCTGCTTTGTTGGCTACAAAAACTACAGATACCGCGCTGGGTTTGTTCTTGCTCCAATCGGCGTGGTACTCACTATTGGTGGCTATTTCCTTGTAAGAGGTAAGACGATAACAGAAAGACAGCAGTCTTTTATTGCTTGATTCATTTTTATACCTGAAGTTGATTCAAATTTCCCAATTTTTGCAGGTGTCATGACACTGTTTTCTATCAAAAGTAATCATCCAGGACTGCTGAGTGAAAAAGCAGCAAGCAAAATCAACGAGACCATGCTGAGACTTGGTACGGTTTTCTTTTGCATAGCATTTCTTTGTATTTTTCCCTAGAGATGCATCTACACCATTTTTTTCCCCAGACTGATTATGAATCATGTTTCGGGTTCTCGTCGTTACTGAAACCAATACCCAAAATTAGTACCCTGCTTCGTATTAATCAATCATTTTATTTAGCGCTTGTGTTTCTTTCCATAGTGGCCATGAAAAGCGCCCGAGTGTGTTCATACACTTAGGCTTCTGGTCTTGTTCTTTATAATATAAGCAACTTGATTTTAAAATGAAGTGCTTTAGCTAGCATTAGTTACCATGGATGGAGTTGGGTTGGAGGTATTTCTTTTCATCGTGTCGATTGCGACCGATCTTCAAGAACGACATACTGGCTAAGCTCTGCTAGTGTTATCTGTAGACATTTTTTTTCCTCATGCTGAGTTTTATGTTTAAGGTATTTTATCAGGTCGTGTGTATTGTAGAAAGAGGCTGTAGTTCCTCCTCTTGACATTTTCCGAGCACAGTTTCCAGTCTGCATAGCTTTGCTCGCCATCATTAATTGTGAAATGCATCCAGATCGTTGTGATTTTGTGTAGTCTGTACTTACGTGCGACACCATAAACTAGGCTTATGTCTCATATTATTACCTGGTATTGGATGATGGTATCAGAGCATTTTTTAAATGCATGCCTAATTGTCAGTTTTGATTTTTATTACAATACAGAACGCTGCAAAAAATTGCCTACATAGCTAAAGACTTTTTCTTCCTACCAGGCATATTTGGTTTTCTAGCTTTTGGGTTTGTTTTCATCACTTTTGGATGCCATTTCTACGACTTCTTCAATCAGGCGGAATGGGAAAGGAGCTTTAGGGAATTTGTTCTGTAAGCATTTTAAAAATATATACTTTTAAATATTTGTTTATTCCACTGTTATTATTTAACGGAATATGTTTATATGGTGATCCAGATTACAAAAATACTGTTTGTTCCAGGTGTGAAGCTAATGTCACTATAGCTCATCAGACCAAAAAACCTATTCCAGAGTGCACCATCAAAAACCGGCCCAGTCTGCTGGTGGAGAAGATCAATCTGTTCTCTATGTTTGGTACCGGCATTGCCATGAGCACATGGGTATGGACCAAAGCCACTATTCTCATTTGGAAGCGCACCTGGTGTAGGTACGTTTATTTATAAGGTGTCTCTTTTCTGACTAAAAGTTGACAAGAAATTCACATATTTTATAGGCACTTTTGATAAGAAATTGTATAAAATAAAATGTTTGGTCCATAATATGCTGCAATAGCTAAACAGAATGTCTTAGTGGCCTAATTATGTATACAATATCCAGTGACATATTTACGCCTTTCCTGTAATCTAAGGATAATTGGACGCAGTGACGATGAGCCGAAGCGCATCAAGAAGAGCAAGATGATAGCCAAAGCGTTCTCGAAGCGGAAGGAACTCCAAATGGACCCGGAAAAAGAATTGTCCTTCAGCATGCACACGGTGTCCCATGAGGGACCAGTAGGTAAGTATAGCACCTCCTGCTGGACGTGTGGAGAAAAAATTATTTTGATGCTCCAGTTTACTGGAGTAGAATTGAGTGTTGACATATGAAGAAGGGCTATTTAAGAAAATGACGAATGAAATGAAACACTGATTGATTTTGTCGTTTTCCCAAAGCGGGTATTAACTTCGAACTGAATGAGCCATCCATGGAAATGTCCTCTGCATGGGCCCAGCACGTGACAAAGATGGTGGCTCGAAGAGGTGCCATTTTACCTCAGGACATCTCGGTTACACCCACTGGGACACCTGGTCAGTACAGTTATCTTCACTCCTCAGAAATGTTGAAAATCATTGATCCAAGCACATAAATTTTGATTTCAGAAAAAAATGGTTGACTAACAATTCTTTGAACTTTCCTGCATTAGTTAACATTCACAAACCATCTACTTCAACTTTGATCTGCTACAAAGAACAAAGTTAACATGTATATTATGGATGTTTGTTTAAATGTTAACTTTTGTGAACTACGTTCACCAATATTTCCAAATCCACATTAATGAGGGTAAGTTTAAATTACATGCTGCTATGCTTGGATGTAAATATTGGCACCCAACATTTAGCCTAAATTATGAATATTGCCAATGAAAATGAATTAATGTGTTAGGTTGTATTAGTTGCACTTATATATGGTTTTACTTTAAGATGGACAAAACATTGGATAATGGAGGTATAATAAACTAAAATATTTTGTTAACATTACCTAATGCTTAATGCGCCTCGATATATAAAATAAAATCTAGAATATTAAATAAGATAATCTAAATGTAAAGTGTTGCAAAAGATATATGACCTTTGAAATGTGATATAAAATTCGCTGTTTGAACAAAGTGTTAACGTTGCTTACAACTGTTCATCTTCGTGCAGTGCCTCCTCCAGAAGAGCGAAACAAACTGTGGATGGTCGAAGCCAATATCTCCGCTGAGATGATGAAACGGAAGAAGAAAAAGAAGAAGAGGAAGAAGGAGGTACATTCAGTAGCACATGCTGAAGAGGGGGTGAATCCCCGTCACAGAGAGTTCGGTGCCAGCGCTGTCCCTCGCCTCCCCAAGCTCCCGGCACATCGCAGCCTCGTGGCTAACCTGTGGGAGCGGCAACGGCAGCAAGAGGAGAACGTTCTTCCAGGTTCCTTCCCAGAATTCCGACCTTCTTGTCCCATTCCATACCAGGAGAGATACGGAGGGCTTGGCTATGTTTCATCCTGCCAGCCTAGCAGGGAGACTGGCTGTAACCTCTCCAACCCACTAACGCTAAGCCAGTACGTTGGACGAGGTCAGTTGAAACAACCGGCCTGGCAATCTAATGGACATAATGGAGCGTTCCGCTATTCAGGGCAGGAGATGCCTTCGTCAGTGGGTGGTTGCAGGACAGGCTTTACAGCACCTCGATCAGAGGGCAGGAAACCAGTCACAGCACCAATCCACTCCAGAACCAATCTAATGGAGGCAGAACTGATGGATGCTGACTCTGATTTTTGACTTCATCCTGTTTTACGCTGCTCTGCTGAGTTTGGTCAAAAAGTGCTGGATACTTTGCATCACAAATTGATAGAAAAATGTAAGACAGGGTTCCTGTCACTGTGCCTGTGTTGGTATGTGGGGCATGTTTGTATCATGAGCTCAATTACTGGTTGGCGATTACTTTGTTTCTTTCTTAAATGTTACGATAGATTAGACGGGTTCTGACTGAGCGCCACCATAAACAAGGCTGACAATTTTGCAATCACTAATGCTAAGCTATTGAAGTCTCTGAAGCACGTTGAGCTTCAAATCCTGAGCTGTGTGTATTGGGTGCATCAAGTGTGCCTCGACATTTGGAGAGATGAAGCTAATGAAGCTGACTCAAACAAAAAGAACCCTCGAGGTACAAGAAACTAAGAACTTTATCCTCAGAAAAGTTACACTACAGTTGTGAGGTTATAAAGTATTGCTAATTTAAAAAGATTTGGCATGATAATATTATTAGGAATGAATGACAAGATAATGGTTTGTGTGAACTGCATGGCAGTTTTGCAAATCGGCACACATAAAACAACTTATTGTAGGGTTGGGTACAGGCCACCTTGGGCAAGTTTTGCTAAAGGAGCATGTCAGGACAAGGTACCACTGGTAAGTTCACAACATGCAACGAAAATGGCTGGGGCATTACATTTACAATTGCTCATTTGACTGATGCTTTTCTCCAAAGTGACTTACAAATTCAATTAGTAGCCCAAAGCCTTAACCACTGAGACACCACATCCCTGCATGTCTCATAGGTCCTCCTGCGTCAGTTTCAAACTGAGCAGTGTTCAGCACTTTTGATTTAATGTGCATGGGACCGGATCATAGCACCGTTATATATATTGCGAAAATGCAAACTTTACATAATGAACCACATCTCATGAGATAAACAAGATCGGACTGAGTGCAGTAGCTCCGTTTTATCCGCATGCTTCACTGTTTCTCAGACCTGGCTCATGCAGTTGTAGAACTGATCTAAACAAACGATAGTGTTAGTATTTTGTTACAAAGAGAAAATGTATTCTTGAATATTTTTTATTATCAGTACATTCGTATGAAGTTGCCTGGTGCAATTAAGAACAAGTTTCATTATAGACGTAGGCAATGTGAATGCGAGGACATTTTTAATGAACTGACTGTAAAGAAGCTGAATATGCTATTATCAAAATTGCTTGTGTTTGTTGTCGTCTTCAATTCAAAGTGTTTGCTGTTAAGTTCTATCAAAAAGGCTATTTTTGTACCTTAGTATGCAGTTTATTTCACTTATATCCTGTGCTTTGGCTCACTTTTGCATTGTATTTTGCAAATTATCTAAGCAAGAATGCCTTGTACTTTTAATTATTGAATGATTTTTGGATTTGAATTTTGCACGTTTCAATTTGAAAATGGCATAGTTTTGATTTGAAATTTCATATGAAGCTTCATAATTTACTCTCAACATAATTGACTCTAATTTGTATTCCATCATTTGAATGGTTATATAATTGATTAGTAATGAATTAAAAAAAATAATCAGATGTACTGAATTCTAAATCTCGGCTTCGCAGTGCATGTACAATTCAAATTCATCTGTAACCAGATTTAATTCTATACAACCCAAAGTGAGCAAATGAGCACAGATTCAGACATTGGCTCTTACTGTTCAATCTTTAAATAAAGTTGTATTTTTGTTTTAGGTAATGCTGGACAATTTACAAGTAAACCTATCCGTATTCATCTTGAAAAATGAGGCCTATTGTTAAGAGATTACAATGCCTCATGATGGACCTAAAGTTCATCAGATGTGTCTAAAATCTGAGCTTGTGCTTCAAATTCAAAACTGAGAATTTCATGTTCATTCCTTGAAATTCAGTTGGGTTTAATTAAAAACCCAATACGTCACATGTAATTTCAAAATAAAATATTAAAATCTAAAAAAAAGAGGTACAAAATTCAAACCTGGTGGCACCAACGTCTTTTTATATGTAATATAGAAAGAATTGTAGTATATTTCCCTGTACTTACTAAACCCCTGTCCATGCAAAAATATTCTGTGTAGTTTGCTGCATTTGCTGCAATACTTTACCTTTCCTTTGATCACTAAAATAAGCTCTTTTTGGTACAAAATGCTGACTTTTTATAGGTATACATTGTTGTTATTTGTATACATATCTATAAGAGATATACATACAGGTGAACAAAAACAGTTGTATAGGTTTTTATGAATGACATGGTGAATAAAGTAAGGTATATTCATTTAAAAAATAACTTAATTAAGCTTTACATTCCACCAAATCTTAGAGAAATATTACCGAACAATGGAAAGCAGGAGAAGACATATTCCACATTTCACTACCTGATGAAACACAACTAATGGGACCATGTAGTGGTTTCTCTTAGATCTTGATGCTTGTGTAATTGTTATTAGTGGTATTATCTGTCTTCTTAATGGATTGATATCACCATTTAAACTATCTGAATGGTTTAACGGGTGATGTGACTGGTTGTTGATGTATTTGTTGGTTTTGTAATGGGATTCAGTGTTACACGTCTGTGAGATTAACCTCTGTAATTTTCCTGAATTTCAGGTTTTCTGCAGAGAAAATGGTGACTGTCAAGTGAGAAAGGGCAAATATTCCATTAAGAGACAAAAATGGGTTAATTTTTAAAAATGTGATCTATAACTGAATCAAGAATGCAGACCATTAGACCAGTTTCCAATAAGAAGTGAAGTGATATTTCAGTTTTTTCTTAGGCAGGATCATTGCTTACGATCTTTTTATTCACCTACAGATTGTGAAACCAGCCATGTGGGATATACAGCTTATTAATTCTTTGATTTGTAAAATAATGATTTATTTTTAAAGCTTCCCTACATAGTATAGTCTTATGTTAAGTTATGGTTTTCAGCTTATACTTCAAAATGATTTTAAAGCTGTATTTTGTGCATTCGGTTATAACAATAAACAAATTATATTTGACACTGTATTCGCACAGTGGGTGGATGTAAATTTATGATTTTAGTCACGTTTAAAAAAAAAAATTAATATCTGGTCATTTTATCCTTCTTACTAGAAAATACAGTGGGGATTATAACATTTATAAATTTATTTTAAGAATACTGTCAGATTAGCATTGTTAAAACTGCCAGATTACCACTGTTTTGCTGATGTTAGCAAAGAAGATTATGAGAATTGAGAAGTTAAAAAGTCTCTTAGAATACAGGATACTAAATGCTAACCATACGTGCTTCACCTAGCAGTGAAGCTTATGAACATGTGTTATTTATGAACATGTGTTATTTACTTTAGGAACATATTTAAGGTTAGCTTCACTAGGATCAGCAGTAAAAATTAGCTATGACCATTTATAAATATGACTTATAAATATGACCAGAGTGGGTCATTTAAGTCAGTTGGCTAGTGTTAGCAGTGAAGATTATGAAGCATTTGTGACTATGACTTAAACAACCTCATAAATTGTGTCAGGTTAGATAATATTACCTAGCTGGTTAATGTTAGCAGTAAAGTTCATACACGATTATGAATATCACTTGAACTTTTCAACAATCTGTCAGAATAGGTCATTTAAGATAGTCTAGCTAAGCGAACTAGTCTTCACAGTGAAGAAATCCTGTTAAGTTAAATATTGTTGGATAGTTAGCTAGCTTTGACAGCGAATATTGTAAAATTCTATGACTTAAAACTCCTCTGAGAAATCCAGACAGGTTAGAAAATGTTAGCTAGCTGAGTAATGTTAGGAGTAAAGATTATATACATTTAAAAAAATTTTTTTTAAATCTTGTCAGTAGGTCATTTATGATAGCTAGGGTTAGCAGTGAAGAAATCCTGTCAGGTTACATAATGTTAGCTAGGTAGCTAGTTTCAGCGGTGAATATGATAAACATTTGTAAATATGATTGAAAAAACATTGATTAATCTGACTAATGTG
>JAFFST010044691.1:6860-17617 GCA_022414735.1 Noturus placidus | reverse complement strand
GAGGAGGAACAGTATAGACCACGGTATATAATTAGTTGACTAAAGCAGATTCTCAAAACTACAGAGTTTTACTCACAGATTATAATTCAAATCAACAAAGCATCTTATGTTGATTATGTTCATAACACTTGGTATGATCATATTGTTAGATTAACAGGCCAGTTTTTATGTTTATAGCAGCAGTTCATAGGAAGTGTGGGTCTGTTATGCTTTGTCTGTTTATGCTTGAACCTGCTTCAGAGGGTAATCCTATCTGGATAAGCCTTTAGATTATCCAGGTGAGCTCAAAGTGAACAGGAGCATGGTGTGGGTTATACATGCAAGAAATCATCAGATTATTCAGTTCTATATAAAGAATATTATTCAATAAGTGTGCAATAAATGTGCTTTGGTTTATTCAGTAACTACAGTGGAACGAATATGAATGGCATGTAGTTACAAGTGTAAACAATGGAAGTCTGGACCCACCAATATGTCCTGGGATTTAAGGGTTAAACCTCCGATTGTGGATTGCATTATCCTAAAATATCTTACATTGTCTTGTTAAATTTTAATCATATCTATCAGAATACTGCTCCACTTAAAGGGGCTTACAAAAGCAGTCATGAATATCAAGGATTTTGTATTTTAATCTGACCCTCTTTCTTCTGTTTTCTTTCTTTCTCCCTCTTTCTTCTGTTTTCTATCTCCCTCCATTTCATTTTTGATATAGGCTCTTTTCTGAGCTGCAGCAGGAGGAGGAGGATGAGATGGAACAGTATTTAACAGAGTGTGGCGCTGACCCCATTGTCCGAGACCACCTCTCAGTGCTCTCACGTACCTTCCAACACAGACGCATGCAGCTTCATCAGGACAGTCTGCCTTTCAGTGACAAACACATCATCATAGAGCCACAGGTGTCTAATGGGCGCACCCTCCCCACACACACTACCAGTGGTTGAAGAAATTCACAATTCCTTCAGCTGAATAAATCTAATAATAGAATTTAATTCAAATAGAATAGAACTATATGTAGTATGTAGATAGCATAAACATAAACATTGCTAAATGTTTTCTTACACTTTATACAGAAATATAAAATTATATTATATATTTAACAAACCATTGCAAAAATTCAACTTGTCAACTTAACAATATTCTACATTTATTAATATCTTTAGTGTCTAATTAAACCTGTTACATTTCACACACCCAACCCACATAACCAGCTTGACCTGCCTTTTCTATTTGGACAGGTTTCCTATAAATATATAGACAATTGCATGAATACTTTGTGACATATTTAGATATAACAAGAAATCCTCTGATGCTATTTAAAAATGTGGAAAGTCAGTGTTTAGAACTAAGGAATATGACACAATTTAAGCTTGTGGATGATGTGCAATATAAATCAAAAACATAATTAAAAGAAAATATTTTCTTGAACATATTAGAAAAATGTATTACCAAAAGAAACACTACATACATCTGAGTAGGAAATATAAAGGAATAGGGACTGGAATTAATTAACAAGGGCTAATAACTGCTGTAATACTGTAATAAGGGTTTTTTTGTTCTATACAGTATAACACCACATACACAGTGAGATACCAATCAAATGTTTTAGAGAGTATGTATGACTTATGCTGCATTAAATACAATAATTCATCTTAAGTGAAGTTAACTGCATCATTAAATCAAGTTACAAACCCAAGTCAGGGCTTTTTGGCAGAGGTTAGCTGAAGAATCTACTTTGAAATTCAAAATTCAAACAAATTCATCTAGCTCCTACCGTCAGTATTCCTTCTAAAGCCATGCTCCCAAAACAAATGCACATGTGCTGCCTAGACTAGTACACCTGGATGCTAATGCCTTGGTTGGATCAACAACATTTTCTTACTGTTTATGGAAAAAAAAATTCTTGTTTTTGTTGTTATTTTGAATATAAAAAATTTTAATGACAGCTGCCAGAATGTGAGGGGATCTCACAAGTACCTCAGTGAATATCTCCAAATACTGTTGTACTCTGGTATGTGGAGAGAAGAGACAAATTGCTGTCCTTTTTAGCAAAACTAATTATTGTTATGCAATCTGGTGTGTATATTGCATATATCACATTTCCCCCCATTTCTCCTCATAAAGAAAATGTTGCAGTAAAAAAAAAACAAAACAGTGCAGTGTACCTTTTAACAAGAGTTTTAAGAGAGCAGTTTTTTTTATTGCCCCATGGTTCTCCGTTGCTCCTATTTTACTGAGTGTTTCTACTGGAGTAATTCTGTCATGTTGCCACATTTATATATCACATTGGTTTATCTAATGCTGCACCCTTAAAACTAATTAACAGTTAAACTAGTTATGTTTAACTCACAACATCATCAACTTGATTTCCATCTTATAATGCATAATAGATAATAGGGAGTACAAGCAGCAATTGTGAATGGAACGACTACGCGACCAGAAATAAGAACGTAAAAATCACTAAGCAACCGTAAACAAGATGACACAACGTAGCATTCAGTCATTTTTTGAAATATAAAAAAATATCATTTAAAAAAGAGAATGATTGCTTTTGGCATTAAATAATAATCAATTGTCACAAAAAGAGTTTTAACACTTGTATGATGACAATACGTCTAATTAGCTTAAGTTTAAAAAATATCAACACAGATTAAATAAAGGACTAATGGTACAATCATATACTTATGCAATTGCAATGTCATATAATGTAAAACATGACATTTTCTTGCCTAATCTATCACGTTGTAAGGACTACGGCAAACTAGCTATTCTCCCATAGTCTTTGTTTCTGGTTGACAACTGACTGTAATACATGACCATAGACTCAGTAAGCTAAAATATCAGCACTACATACAGCATATGTCTTCATGTTAGTGAAATTCTAATGTCAGTGGCCACGTACACTACATGGCCAAAAGTTTGTTGACACCTGATCATTACACCCATATGTAGGACTTCCCCAATCTGCTGCCACAAGTTTGGAAGTACACAGTTGTCTAGAATTGAATTTGTAGGCTGTAGAATTAAGATTCCCATCACTGGAACTAAGGGGCCCAACCCAGTTCCAGCATGGCAATTTGCCTGTGTACAAAGAGAGGTCCATGACGACATGGTTTGTCAAGGTTAAAATGGAAGAAATCAAGTGGCCTGCACAGAGCATTGACCTCAGCACCACAGAACACCTTTGTGCTCCAGGTCTCCTCACCCAACATCAATGCCTGAATTCACTAATACTCATTTGTCTGGATGATTACAAATTCCCACAGCCATGTTCCAAAATCTAGTGGGAAGCCTGTGGAGGGTATTACTATATCAGCAAACCTAACCCACAAACCTGTCGCCATATTGTGTTGTATAGACCAGCTTGAAACCTGGAGAATGGCCAGACTGGTTTGAGCTCAAAGGAAGTTTATAGTAACTCAAATAGCAATCTTTACAACCGTGGTGAGACGAAAAGCACCTCAGAATGCACAACACATCAAACCTTGAGTGGCTGAGCTACAGCAGTAGTAGACCACATCAGGTTTCACTCCTGTCAGCTAAGAATAAGAACACGAGGCTATCATGTGCACAGACTCACTGAAAGTGGACCGTTGAAGACCAGAAATAAACGTGATTTTTTTAATGTCTAATTTTCAACTGTCTGGTTTGTGTGAGCCTGTGCCCATGATAGCCTCTGAAATACTCAAACCAGCCCATCCATCTGCCACCAACAACCATGCTACAGTTAAAGTCACAGAACTCATACTTTAAAGCAGAATCCATATAGTCGTTTGGGGGTTTGTTCTAGATTGGTGAGTAAATGGTTTTTTTTTTGCAGCAGTTTTGGACCCGTGCCTGTCTTTTCATTTTGTCATCCATCCATACCACCTGTCCTGGATGACAGAGACAGATCTATCTCAGTGGTTAAATTTGCACCCCAAGTTACCAGCTCAGCACGTTGATGAAACATGTTCCCTGTCTCCCCTATTCACTCTTCCCTTAAGATTAATATTAGGACAATGACTGTATCAGTGAAACACTGTGGTCTTATATTTTTGTGCAACATTTTCACATTCCTGAGAATGACCGTCCCATGCGGAAGGCTGCTACCTGCAAAATAGAATGCACCTAAAGTCCACATTAAACCGTGCTGCCTATCTATGTTCGTATTGCTAAAAAGCACAAGTAGAGGAAATCTGTGCCATGTAGCACTCTGTATTCCTTTATAATGTGTTAAGTCATGGATTTAGACAAATTATAAATTCTATAGTTATTAAGCTAATGTTTTCTTGTGCAGGACTTTTTTATTTGTTTGTTTTATGCATTATTAATTGACACCACATTAGGTTTCACTTTTTTACTGTGTATTTTGTCTGATGTGCATGTTTTCATACGATTTTTTTCTTGGACTATATGCAACTTTGTCTGTTTGAAAAACAATCTATTTTTCCTCAGTTGAAAAAAAAACACTCATTTAACTAGCAAAGGGCAGCCTCAACAGCAAATGTTTTTGTGTTATAATTGTATATTTATATGTGATGTGATGTTATTGCCTAGTGAATTCTACAGTGATTTACTTTTGTAGCATCCAGCTTACCGTACACCATTACCCGGAGACAGACAGTGGTTTTTAATTGTAGTTTTGTAGTCTCTGTTGTGGAAACTATTGAGCTATTGAGTTTTTTACAATACTGTTTTATTCAATTTACATTCATTACTCTATACATGTTCTATTCAAGACCTTCAAACACCTCTAAAAGCAAGTAAAGTGCCTGGGGGTGCAGTGTTTAATGAAGTGGAGTAGAAAGAATATTATGGTTAATATCTCTCTGTATTGCTTACAGGAGGGGGACATCTGGCCAAACCACACAGCGGAAATCAGCATCATCTTCAAACCCCAAGAAGCCAAACTTTACCAACACATTATATACTGTGATGTCACTGGTACTGGTTAACCTAATATTGTTGTAGTTAAAATGAATATGTTTGTAAATGTGTAAGTTTCCTACTTATTTCAAAGCCAATTGTTGAGTGATTTACATGTGTGAATTTAAGCCCATCTGTCATTGAAAACCAGAGCGAGATCACCCTGCAGCTCTCGCCTGGTTTCCCACTGAAACAAAGCAGAGTTGAGCCTGGACAGTACCTGGATAGTAGACCATCCATCCCATCCATCCATCTTCAACCGCTTACTCCTTTTCAGGGTCACGGGGGAACCTGGAGCCTATCCCAGGGAGCATCGGGCACAAGGCGGGGTACACCCTGGACAGGGTGCCAGTCCATCGCAGGGCACAATGGATGGTAGACCTCCTGTTGAAAACTAAGGTTGCTACTGGAAGTGGTATTAGTGAGGCCAGCAGGGGGCGCTCACCCTGTGTGGTCTGTGTGGGTCCTAATGCCTCAGTATAGTGACAGGGACACTATACTGTAAAAACAGCACCGTCTTTTGGATGAGATGTTAAACCGAGGTCCTGATTCTGTGGTCATTAAAAATCCCAAATTGGCCCTTTATCTAATAAGGGCCCCTAATAATCTCCATCCCTGAATTGGTTACATCACTCTCCTCTGGTGTGTGGTGGACATTCTGGCTGCTGTTACATAATCCAGGTGGTTGGTACACACTGGTGGTGGGTGAGGAGATTTCCCCACATACAATGTAAAGCACTTTGAGTGGCTAAAAAGCACTTTATAAATCTAAGGAATTATTATAGAAAACCTCACATTTGCAATAGTTTGTCAGAGTATCATTCCAAAAAAGTGCGGCTGTGGCTCAGTCGGTAGAGCGGGTTGTCCACTAATCCACTAATCGTGGGGTTGGTGGTTCGAATCCCGGCCCGGGTGATCCCATGCCGAAGTGTCCTTGGGCAAGACACTGAACCCTAAGTTGCCCCCGATGGCAAGCTAGCACCTTGCATGGAAGCTCTGCTACCATTGGTGTGTGAGTGTGCACTTGTAAGTCGCGTTGGATAAAAGCGTCTGCTAAATGAATAAATGAATAAATGTAAAAAGTGTGGTGACAAAATTCATAGACACTGCATTACTTTTTTGACCTGTCCTCTCATTCTTCATCTTATTAAGGGCATTTGTATTGCCTAACAATGACTGTTGAGTCTGCATTTTATACCGAAGAATGCTTTGGTGTATAGATCACAGTTGCTTAGTTCTATATTAATTTCCTTGGGGTACTTGATGATATCCTGCCTTGTTTTATAGTTGGTTGAAATTCATGTACTGTATTTATCATATATAATTAAATGTGGTTGGTTTTAATTAGGTACTTTTTAAGCTTAGTTAAGCTTTTAATAAAGGGATAGTTTGCAGCTTGTCAATCAAACTAGCAAGAGTAAGAGGTGGCTGAGAAAATATATATTGCTACTTATTTTTAATTTTGTATTTTGCTAATCCACTGTATTGCTTCAGGCTATGAAGCCAGTGATGTATTACTAATGTCTTCATGCAGGCAGAGAGTCTCGTTTGCCACTGCGTATAAAGGGAGAAAGCATGGGGCCCAAGCTGCAGTTTAACGTTGATCTGCTGGACATTGGCAACATTTTTGTTGGATCCAAGCACAGCTATGAGGTATGAATAAGCACAACTACTGTCCTTGCAAAAGTCGTCCCTAGCAATAGATAAGATACCCCTATAAACCCCAGCTGATTTGACTCTGTATTCTAAGTGAAACCAGTCTTTGGAATCAATAAGATGTCATTGAAAGATAGATCCCTGGAAGTCATTTAATGTCATCCATTTGGTTATAAGATTTCTGCACATAAAAAAATGTTTGTAATTATATTATCTTTGAAATAAGTGAAATTATTAAAGACATACATAATATAGGAAGCTATGCATTATTTCGAAGCTTATAAGTATTGAAAATTGCACAACTACATTAAAAATGTCAATGTGTCGATGCAGACTTTTCTGATTTTAATTTAACTAATTGTAATATAACTATAACACAAAGCTGTAACAAGAGGTGATATGTAACTAAATTTAGGGAACATCCCAGTGGTTAGCAAACACAGTGATTGATATCAAAATCCAACTTCAATTTACTTCTTACTGAATTTTTTTCCATGCATTCTACTTGGTTCACTTGCCTTTTTAAACCACAATTATTAGAAACAGATTGTGACTCTATGCTGTATCTTCTCTTACCTTTACCCAAGGTGCCTGTGAGCAATAAGGGACTTATAGATGCCCCCTATAGGCTCATGCCCCCTACTACAGCCATGGGCCTGTGCTTTTCCTTCAGCCCTCCTGAGGGCATGGTGCCGCCTGGGTCCTGCCATGTTCTGGAGGTCCGCTTCTCTTCTGACAAACTGGGAACCTTCTCAGAGGAGTTTTATTTGACTGTTTTGGGGAATCCCCAGCCTCTCATCCTCACATTCAGGTAACTGTCTTATTGTTGATTGATTCTGCCTACGTGCTGCTGCTCCTGTAGCCCTTGTTTTCAAGGACACACCATAGTCCTGTTTTCAAAACTCAGCTGTTTTTCCATGCAGTTGCTAGCCTTTTGTTATGCAGATGAAATAAATGCGTAATGGTTTCACATACATAGGTATTGAGCCACAGTTTGGTGAAGGTTCTATAATTCACTTGTCATTTTTGCTACTTTCAGAGTAAGATGGATTACTGTTGAAAATGCTGAAAGTAGAGATTACAGGAGCACGACTCTTCACTGTCATCTTACAAATGGATGAATTTATTTTGCTTTCCCTGTCACAATCTCTCTTTTGAAAAGCCTTTTGGTTCTTATTAATTAAATAATAAATGAATGAATTAATTGCTTGTTGCATGACCAGTGACCTTCACTTCTGAATGGGCAATGTGGAGATTAATGAAAAGCTCTTTGTCCTGTTGTTTTTGCAGGGGATGTGTAATGGGCCCGACGTTTCATTCTAACATTCCTGAGCTCGACTTTGGAGAGGTATCCTTTGGTAAATGAACTTTGTATTGACAATAGCCATGATCACCTGCTTACCAAAAATCCCAGAACCATTTCCCATTTTCCTGATTATTTTCTCTGTTTCTTTGCTTTTACTCTCTGCATTGACCACAAAAGGCTTTCCTCACACACTAACCTGCTCACTTAGCAATACCTCATTGGTATCTATGAGTTTTGGCCTGCGGATCCCTGGAGATGGGATGGGGCGGGACAGTGTGAGCAGTACAGAGCAGGTAACAGAGCTGGACAGAAATGACTGGAAGCCAAGAGACAGTGCATCTGAGAGGCCTCGAGAATTCAGGGTGACACCCAGTTCAGGCAACATCCGGGCTCAGAGCCAAATGGACATCAAGGTAGGACTCTTTGTTTGATAGATCTTGCTTTGACCCTTCAGTGCATGCTCTCACTTCAAATTTGACACAAATTAGAATTGATTTCACTATGCAAAGGTTTTGCAAAGGTTTTGTCTGCCCTTTTTAACAATATAGTCTCCCAAGAGGAAAAAAAAATGTTTTTAATCTATTTTTTTACTCTTTTGCCTAAAAATTGACTGAGTAGAACCTAAAGTTTTAAATCCATTAAAAACAGAACAGACCTCTAATCCCTAATCAGCTTAAACAGGTTTTTAAAGGCTTGCTGTTGTTAAAACCGAAAATGAGCGAGCAGACAAAAAAAAACAGAAGCTCAGATAAGCTCAGAGCTCTTAGCTCCATCACCTTGCTTCTCGTAACAGATATCCGGCACTGCTTGTACCTGTCAGCCAGTGACCCTTTACATCAGCAGTAGCTGTCATATGCATTGAAAAGACTAATCTGCTGGTTTTGTCTGGATGTCTGTGAGCTTCTCTGAGGTTGGGGTGTCTCCTGTCAGTATGCAGGATGTCCTGGTCTCATTCTTTAATAGCTCTGTCAACTGTATAAAGTTAAATGAGGGCAGGTGATTTAGAAAGGTCTGTCTAATTGATCCGCAACTGGATCTTCCTTCTCTGGGTGAGGTCTCTCACAGCTGGATATGTTGTTTTTTGCATAAATTTTTTGGTTCAATTATGGCAAATTCTGTGCAAAATACCCCAGCATGTTAAGTACGAAACTGGCATATGGGTCTACATTCACCATGTACAAGGGAACATGCAGTGTGTGTCCTCATCCTCTCATACACATTTGAATAAGTATTGCCCAAATGCTGGAAAATCAGGACAAAAAATATGTAGAGATGGGATATTCATATTCATATTTTGCTTGATTTATTCATTTTGGCCAGTTAGTGATGAATGGCTTTGCATGTGGTTTTGTCCAAAGGATAGGTTTAAATTAGTTGCTCAGAGCAGGATAGCCATTGTTAGTAAGTATGTGGTTTATTTATTTATTTATTTATTTATTTTTCACATATTCTCATAGACATTGTGTCATAATGCAATATTTGAATACAAAAGTTTCGAACTTTGTTTGAATGGGTATGATTGGGCCTTGCGATGGATTTACACCCCATCCAGGGTGTACCCTGTTTTGTGCCCCATGCCCCTTGGGATAGGGTCCAGGCTCCCCGAGACCAAGCAGGATAAGCGGTACAGAAAATGTATGGATGGATTATTTTACAGCAGCTTCTAAACCCCAATACACAGAGTGCATTTAGTAGAAGTCCCAGCCACAGCTTATGTGATGAGCTATAGCTTCAGTAAATGAAACATTATTGTCGGACGTTGTAAGACTATATTGGGGACACAAGATCCCATGTTTTTCACAGCACCTGCTCACCCTTACTTCTGGCCCTCAGGACCACTTAATGACATGTGCGCTGGACTAGGAAGTGCTAGCTAAAGAACTCTTCTGCAGTATTATTTGTCAGCATCTGACTGCTGTGTCTAGTGTCTGTCTGTGGTTTACTTGTACTGTGGTCAGTACTAGATTGACTGCAGAGCAGAGCCGCTATATGAACTTATAATTCATACATATATGAAGGGATTATACAGGGATAATTCTGGATTCTGGGATAATTCCAATAATTATATACACGATTCATATAATTTAAACATATCCAGGCACTGTGATATTTTACTGATTTTTTCCCCCCATTGCGTACATCTAGAGGTGAGTAGTGTAATAAACAGTAATATGATATGTTCCTGTACTACATGTATATATAACTGGAACTGTGTGTGTCTGCTGCAGGTGACATTGTGCTCCAATACAGTGCAACAATACAGTCTGGCACTGGTGGTGGATGTGCAAGGAGTTGGGGAGGAGGTGTTAGCTCTCCCGATTAAGGCTAGGTAATACATTTATGGTGACACAGTCATTCTGTTTATACTCATAAGATATATATATAAAGTTTATTACTGTGCGGACAACTTTCTCTACAGCTGTGTTATTCCAGAAGTGCACCTGGAGAGTTCAATCCTTCAGTTCCAGCACTGCTTCCTGGGTTATCCCTATGAGCAGACCATCAAGCTGATTAATGACACAAACGTCCCTGCATGCTATGGCCTTCTAGCCCAGGTAAAAAGTCCATGTGTCATGTGGTTAAAAATAGGAAATATTAAGATAAACATAACTGAGTGGAGGCTTGAGGCTCTTCTTATCCCATAGTACTACATAATTAAATAAGTTGTATAGTATATGCTGCATGTCCCTATGACCAGCATGTGAGCAACACTGTGTCTGTATACACAGGAGTATGAGGAGAACCCGTCTCTACTGTACTCTACTGCTCATCCACGAGGAGTGATCCAACCATACAGTACTGAGCAGATTCCTCTGGTTCTTCAGGCTAAAACAGTGGGCCAAGTGCAACTCACTGCTTTCATTGCAATTTTAGGCCAACAGGGTCCTCC
>JAFFST010044690.1:60514-80129 GCA_022414735.1 Noturus placidus | reverse complement strand
TAAATTGGTTTGATGTTCCGAAACACTTAAGTGTGACAAACATGCAAAGGAACAGGAAATGAGGAAGGGGGCAAACACTTTTTCACACCACTGTATTTACACACGTGAGGGGTGTATTTACTTTTGTGAGATACTGTGTATATATATATATAAAATCGTAGGGTTGATGGTTCGATTCCCGGCCCGGATGTCTCCACATACCGAAGTGTCCTTGGGTAAGACACTGAACCCGCCTTGCTCCTGATTGTAAGTTAGCACCTTGCATGCAGCTCTGCTACCATTGGTGTGTGTGTGTGGAGAGTGTGTGAATGAGACACAGTGTAAAGCACTTTGGATAAAAGCGCATCATTTAACATTTACACACACACACAAATAAAAATGCTAGTGTTAGTAGCATAAGCGCATGAATACACACGGTTGAGCTTTAAATGGCTGCTGTATAAACCGGCCGGGGGACAAAAAGGCAGTCATTAATAAGTGTGTGACGCGCGACGGGCGGAGTCATTAATAAGTGTGTGACGCGCGACGGGCGGAGTCATTAATAAGTGTGTGACGCGCGACGGGCGGAGTCATTAATAAGTGTGTGACGCGCGACGGGCGGAGTCATTAATAAGTGTGTGACGCGCGACGGGCGGAGTCATTAATAAGTGTGTGACGCGCGACGGGCGGAGTCATTAATAAGTGTGTGACGCGCGACGGGCGGAGTCATTAATAAGTGTGTGACGCGCGACGGGCGGAGTCATTAATAAGTGTGTGACGCGCGATGTGCTGCTGCACACGTAATCTTTTTTCCTTCTCGTCTTTTTTTACCTCCAGTGGTTCACACGTGTTGCCCGTCTTCTCCGTCACCCTGCTTCTGCATCTGTGCCTGCATCTTCGCAATCATCTCCTGCATCCTCCTCAACTACAACACACACACACACACACACAAACTTTCAATCTTAAATCTTTATACACTCAACAAATCCTTCAGAACATTTCAAATGTCCTGAAGGATGTGGAGAACAGCTGGGAGAGAAAAAAACCCCAAAGAACATGTTTTAAAATGTATTCAGTGTTTAAGACTATTGATTCTTATTCATGGTCTCTCTCTTCTCAGCGGCTTGCTTTTCTCCCACAGACAGCTCTCTGGTCTTCATGTTGGTTTATCAGTTTTAACAACAAACGCAGTCTTCACAGGCGGAAAGCAAGAGTCTGCTTTCAGAGCGATGGGACTACGACGAAATGAAATCTGAAATTCTGATCAGTCGTCTCATCTTTTGATCTCAAACCCAAATGTCTTCAGTGGATAGTGAAGACAATAGAACTTCCTCGCTGTTCCAATACTTTTGGAGGACACTTTGATTCGGTCAGAATTTCATACACAGGTGCAGGTCATATAATTAGAATATCATCAAAAAGTTGATTAATTTCAGTAATTCCATTCAAAAATTGAAACTAGTATAAACATTCATTACACACAGACTGATATATTTCAAGTGTTCATTCCTTTTAATTTGATGATAACTGACAACTAATGAAAACCCCCAAATCAGTATCTCAGAAAATTAGAATATTACTTAAGACCAATACAAAACAAGGATTTTTAGAAATGTTGGAGAACTGAAAAGTATGAAGATGAAAGTATGAGCATGTACAGCACTCAATGCTTAGTTGGGACTCCTTTTGCCTGAATTACTGCAGCAATGCGGCGTGGCATGGAGTCGATCAGTCTGTGGCACTGCTCAGGTGTTATGAGAGCCCAGGTTGCTCTGATAGTGGTCTTCAGCTCTTCTGCATTGTTGGGTCTGGCGTATCGCATCTTCCTCTTCACAATACCACATAGTTTCTATAGGGTTAAGGTCAGGCGAGTTTGCTGACCAATTAAGAACAGGGACACAATGTCCTTAAAGCAGGTACTGGTAGCTTTGGCACTATGCAGGTGTAAAAAGTCCCGTAGGAAAATGAAATCTGCATCTCCATAAAGTTGGTCAGCAGCAAGAAGCATGAAGTGCTCTAATACTTCCTGGTAGACGGCTGCGTTGACCTTAGACCTCAGAAAACACAGTGGACCAACACCAGCATATGACATGGCACCCCAAACCATCACTGATCGTGGAAACTTTACACTGGACTTCAAGCAGCGTGGATTCTGTGGAACATGGAACACCTCTCCTCTCTTCCTCCAGACTCTGGGACCTTGATTTCGAGAGGAAATGCAAAATGTACTTTCATCAGAGAACATAACTTTGGACCACTCAGCAGCAGTTAGAAGTGAGACGCTTCTGACGCTGTGTCTTGTTCAAGAGTGGCTTGACACGAGGAATGCAACAGCTGAAACCCGTGTCTTGCATAGGTCTGTGTGTGGTGGTTCTTGAAGCACTGACTCCAGCTGCAGTCCAGTCTTTGTGAATCTCCCCCACATTTTTGAATGGGTTTTGTTTCACAATCCTCTCCAGGGTGCGGTTATCCCTATTGCTTGTACACTTTTTTTCTACCACATCTTTTCCTTCTCTTCGCGTCTCTATTAATGTGCTTGGACACAGAGCTCTGTGAACAGCAGCCTCTTTAGCAATGACCTTTTGTGTCTTGCCCTCCTTTTGCACAATGTCAATGGTCGTCTTTTGGACAGCTGTCAAGTCAGCAGTCTTCCCCATGATTGTGTAGCCTACAGAACTAGGCTGAGAGACCATTTAAAGCCTTTGCAGGTGTTTTGAGTTAATTAGCTGATTAGAGTGTGGCACCACGTGTCTTTAAAATTGAACCTTTTTACAATATTCTAATTTTCTGAGATACTGATTTGGGGGTTTTCATTAGTTGTCAGTTATAATCATCAAATTAAAAGGAATGAACACTTGAAATATATCAGTCTGTGTGTAATGAATGTTTACATTATACTACTTTCACTGTTTGAATGGAATTACTGAAATAAATCAACTTTTTGATGATATTCTAATTATATGACCTGCACCTGTGTATTAATTAATAATATAACATTCTGATATGCACATACATCTCTCAGGTTGTTCTAAGGATATTGGAAAAGCATCATATTTATCATCGTGTTTTCACACGTCTACAGCATTCAGCTTATTTTCAACATATTTCTTGACTTTTTTTTTAAATCACAGATTTATAAAAATGTAAGTTTTTTTTATTTTTCCTGTATCATATGTAATACAATTCAATGCCGTGTATACAAATATATTACACAGAAAGTAACACTTATTTATTATTACTACTGGAACTAAGATCAATATTATCAATTATTATTAAGGCTATACCTCAGCCTCCTTCTCCAGAAGGATCATGTCCTTGTCCATTTCCTCTGGCTCCGGCGCCTTCCTGCCACTACACACACCCACACGATAAACACTTTCAATGTCATTGCATCCTGTGCTCAATGAATATGAAAGTGAATCAACCCAATTCATCCACAATACACACACACACACACGTGTGTGAGAGAGATTAGTGCAAACAGAAGCAGCAGACACAGCATGGAAGTAGAAGTGTGTGCACAGCAGTGTGAACAGTTATATGAAGTGTGTGATGCAGAGAGATGCGAGTGTGTTAGCCAGAAGCCACAGTGCATTTGATTGTGTGTGTGTGTGTGTATGCACATGTGTGTAGTAGCAGCACAAGCATTAAGCTGAAAGACAAACCTCCCCCTCCTGTCCTCTAGCCTACACACACCTACTGTACACCATCCTAAATGGTTTTGTTGACAGCAGTCAGCCCATAGTGGCATCGTGTTACAGAGATACCTTTTTATTAAAATCTTTCCATTCCGATCTGATCCGATCTAAAAATTCCGCAATCGGAGAGAGATGGTGCTCCCTGCTTCTCTGTGCGAATCTACATAAAACAAAGTACTCACTGGCTTTAATAAGTCTTGTATCTACTAATGATAGGAATTCTGACTCTTTTCAGCGAGTCAGATTATTTGACTCAGCTCACCAAACAGTGACGACTCGCGACCCCCAAACCGATTGGTTCTAAACTGGAGGGGAAAAAAAGTGCGACATTCTGAGACGTTGAAAACGGACACATCCAGATTGAATTACACTACAGGAGCAACATCTACAAAGAAGAAATTCCCATGTGCACGAGTTAGCGCTCAACGTTCAGCTAAAAGAGTCAGTTCAAAGAGTCGACTCGTTCACGAACGACTCGTCAGTAAAAATCTATAGCTTCATCTGGTGTAGAGATGCGTGCTGGTATAAGATGTTCTCCACACAGACGTGTGATGGTTAGGTATGAGATCGTGTCCATACAGTGATGCCTGATGGTTTCTGCTGGGGTTTCTTGCTGGTTTGTAGTAGGGGAGGAGGAATAAAGCACACAGCAGTACGTACGCAGGCGACAGAGGCAGAATGTAACCGTGGGAGGACAACCTGCCGCCTCGCTTCAGGCGCTCTGAGCGGAAGTTTTCGTAGTGCAGGTCCTGAGTCACTTCCTGTAGGTCCTGCATGTGGGTTCTACACACACACACACACACACAAGCAATATAACAAGCACTGTTATATTGTTGCAATGGATAGATAGATGGTACAAATAAAATATTCATCCATCCATCCACAAACCTACCTACACATCCATTTAACTGTATCCCTTTATCCATCCATCAAATCATCCACCTACCTTTCCAACCAGCAATCCATCCATCCATTTAACAGTCTGTCTATTCATTTATCTACCCATCCATCCACCCATTTGACCCATTCACCTCCATATCCATCCATCCATCTATCTATCTATCTATCTATCTATCTATCCGATCAACTACAAATCCATCTATCCATTTACCTACTCATCCATACATCCACTCACCTATTGAGCCATTCACCTCCCTATCCATCCATACAACCATCTATCGATCTGTCTATTTATCTCTGTCCATCCATCCATCTAAACATCCATCAATCCATCGATCACTCCATCTGCCTATTCATCCATGTCTCTCTACACTGGTATGTACATTTTGGACAGTGTGTAAATTTGTGTGTCGTACATGAGCATGGTGCGTAGTTTGAGGAAGTCGTTGTGTTCCGGGTTCTCCACCTCCACCACACCCCACGGGTACAGGCGCCCTCGCACCTTCTTCCCTTTAGCCTCAATCTGCTGGTTAGAGCCCACCACTGCAAACGGGATACTGGTCTACACACACACACACACACACACCACAAATGTCCAATCACAAGTGAGATGACGCGAAGCAGATTGTTTTCCTAAAGCAGATTTTTATCCATTTATTGTTACATTTAACGTCCGTTAAACGAGTTATTTCCATGTGTCCGCACAGTGCTGATCAACATGCGATGTACCTTCAGAATCCTCGTCTGTTCCTTAAACTCCTCGTCCTCGTCTGACTCGGCGTCGGGCAGGTGGTAGATCTTAATGCCATGCTCGTCGATCTCGTCTAAAATCTGCAGGTGAGAAACAGGAAGTCGGAGTCTACGCTGTGACAAGACTGTTGTGCCGTTTGCGGGCGTGGCCTTACCAGCCACGAGCGACAAACTACAAGCAACAGGAAAGTCTTGTTACTTCCTAGCATGAAGACCGAACTGAAATGTGGCGTATTGTTGTAAAGATGAGCTGAACATGAGGTGTGATGTCTGATAAAGTGCTCAGGAGATGGGTGGAGGAGTGTTACCCTGCGCTTGAGCCTCTCTCGCTCCTTCAGAGTGAGAGTATCAGCTTTGGCGATGACTGGGACGACGTTCACCTTGTTGTGGATGGCCTTCATGAACTGAACGTCCAGCGGCTTCAGGCTGAAGGAAGAGACACTGGCTTTAAACTGCGGAGTTAACAAGCTGGTAATAATGCTCCGCTGGAACATTACAAAGCCCGGAACCTCACCTTCACTCGGACCGGAGCACGTGCGCGGGTCAAAACGGACCCAAAACTGTCCAGCTGACGAGATCATGAACAACCATACACACTCTTAAAGCGGCCGATTCAATATGATGCAGTTGAATGCTGTTCATAATTATAACACGTCTTGTTTTAAATATTATTTTATCATTTCTAAGGATTATTATTACAGATATAAATAAACTGGGGTTTGGTGTTTATTATTATTATTATTATTATTATTAGGTGCAATGTCCAAAGTCGTTTTGCATTCCGCCGGTGGAGACTGTCAGGGTGAAAGGGGTTAAGTGTTTTATTTATGTACATATTGATTATTTACTCATTGCCCCGTGTCTGCTCACACACCCCGGATTCTGTATCGAATCTGCTTTAAACTGAAACATTTCTAAACTCAGCACTGTTTACACACATTACGCTCATTCCTACTGCCTAACAAGATCATCAGTATTTATTTATTTTTTTATATGTGTGTGTGTGTGTGTTCTCCTGACCCGTGTCCGAGCGGAGAGATGAAGTAGAAGCAGCAGTGGACGCGATTATCCACGATATGTCTGCGGTTCAGGCCGCTCTCATCGTGAAGGTAACGCTCAAACTGATCGTCGATGTAGGCAATGATGGTGTTGAAGCTGAAAAATACAAAGCAGAGATGTGCAGTGTTCATCAGAGGAGGAGTTCCTCAAGGAGCCGTGCTGAGCACCAGAAGATTAACAACGTAAAGACTGAAAAGATCCAAACTGTGATAAACCAGCACACGCTGAAACCGTGTTTGCGCCCAGACGCACGCGTTAGCACTCACTTCCGTTTTCTTTTCAAGGAGACCTTTTTTTTTTTTTTTTTTAAATCCACTCCAGCACTTCAGGTCCATTTAAACTAAACACTACGAGTAAGAAATAAACACTGTGTTAAAGGAAATAACCTCCTGAAACCCAATCTGTTCCTATAACAGCACATCACTAGACTGTGGTATTCCTCCAACACCACAGAGATTTGTCAAATACAATTGATATTTATTTAAGAACAACACAACATGTTTATCTGTTTATAGTTAATAATAATAATAATAATAATAATAATAATAATAATAATAAATCTACATTTTATAAAACGCCTTTAAAAGTAGCTTCTCAAAGCGCTGGTTAAATGTAACGTTTGTGAAAGAAGTTCCTGATCTCGCTGACGTTAAAGCAGCTATAAACTCTCGCTCCCTCACCAGCCCGCTCTCTATTCCTTCACTTCACGTTAATAAGACCGAAACACAAAACCCAGCTCGTCACATTCCCAAGAAAACTCAAACAAGTGTAAATCCTCTGTCCTGTGGTTTTATCAGCTTTACCTCAGACTGTTACAAAGCACTGACACTGGAGACTCCTTCCATAAACGTTAAACATTTCTCCTTATAGAGAACTTCACCGTAGCAGAGATCATTTTAATCCACTTTATCCAGTCAGAACCAAACAGCACCGCGGTTTATTCGATTTTACACATTGATTACTTTTATTCATTATTTTAAGCTCCACAGCTTCAGCGTTGTCTCCGTCTGTTAAAAAAAAAAAAGGCTTTTTATACGGAAAAGCAGAAGCGCTGGTCGTGTAGACGCTAATATATTAGCAGCGGAGGTTTTAAACTGAATTAGAATATTAAAATACGAGAGGGGTTTTTTTCAGTAAGAGAAAATGGGAAGCGAGTACGATCTACACGACGGCTGTGTTCTGGGAGTTCAGAGCAGAACAAAGACAGGAAACATCAGCGAACTCTTCCCGCTTCATGTCACACATCCCGTCCCCTGTACGTCTGACGGTCTATCGGGAAACGTTTCCTGTCAGCTTTAACTCGCCGTGTCTGCGTATCTACTGTCCGGGCTTCCAGATTCAGGGACAAGAACAGAAATGGTTCTGAATGCCGAAGGTTTCCACGCCAAGTGAACACGATGCCGCGTTACAATGAAGAAACCTCGAGCGTGAGGTGATATCGAGGCTCATCAGATTTCTTTATTATTTTAACTGAACTAAACATCAGCATGTGCACAAAACCCCAGTGTCCCCACTCCTCCACACAAAAACTGTGCACTGCAAATATAAAACAGAATAAGAATCAATCAGTGATGTTGATAAACGAGACTTTTACGCTGTATTCGTGTTCAACGCACGTGAATCGTAGATGGCTGAATGCATGTTGTGATGATGTCACATGACGCGTCTCGGCCTGAATCTGGGGAAAATTCTGAGAAATTCCGAGTTCCTCCCAACACTGCGGCGTTTCCTGGATTTTGCGTTTCTTTTCTCTGATCGCAAAAATGTTGGAGGGACTGAATAAAGCGTTTGAACACAAATTTTAATTCTACACATTTCACCTTTAAATAAAATATTATATCCTCCTGTGATGTGTTTAATAAAGTTACATTTCCAACAAGGTTTTTTTTTTTAACTTGCTGTAAGATTTCATTCAGAATTTCAGGTTACAACGTTCTTAAAGATCTCAAAATACATATTATATATTCACACACACACACACATTATTTATATATATACAGTATATATATATATATAGAGAGAGAGAGAGAGGGAGGGAGAGAGAGTTTATTTTTTAAACATGCATGCAAGGTGCTAGCTTGCCATCGGGGGCAACTTAGGGTTCAGTGTCTTGCCCAAGGACACTTCGGCATGGGATCCCCCGGGCCGGGATTCGAACCACCAACCCTACGATTAGTGGATTAGTGGACAACCCGCTCTACCCACTGAGACACAGCCGCCCATTACTACGAACACACACTCACACACGTGTAATAAAGCATGATCAGGGTCAGTACCAGTCTTGGCTGTTGATGGCGTCTCCGTATCCGGGCGTGTCCACCACGGTGAGTCGCAGTTTCACTCCGCGCTCCTCGATCTCCACGGTGGAGGCTTCGATCTGCACCGTGCGCTCGATCTTCTCTAAAACACACACACACACATCAGGATGTCACGCAATGACCCCCGAAGTCTCTTACACGCCAACATGTGACGACATAAATAAAGATATATTTTGATTAGTTATCCGTGGCTTTGGGAGGTTTTTTGCTGGCAGTGTGATAGCAGATGTATAGAACCCGTGATGTACATCATGTATCTGAGGAACCAGCTCTGATCCCTCAGTGTGTGGTGCTGATCCAGGGTTAGTCACTGACCTGCGGCCCCGGGGATGATCCTCTCTGGGTACAGATCAGTTAGGAACAGACTGTTAATCAGAGTCGACTTCCCCAAACCAGACTCACCTGAAGATAACACACACACACACACAGTCTCATTAATGATGATTAAACTACTGAATACACATTAACTCTCATCTGCTTCAGTCCCCACAGCTCACTCCTCCACTCCCTCCCATCATCACACACCTCCTCCCTAACTCTGTTCCTTTACTTCCTCTCTTCACTTTACTTCTCCTTTTTCCTCCCTAGTTTCCAACCCCTCACTCACAAACTTCTCCAACAGCTCCTAACTTAAATCCTTCACCCACTCAAATCCCTCCATCACTTCTTCTCACTTCTCTCCAGCCAATTTGCAGCGTGCACTCAGAGGAATGAAGCCCTAAACGCCTTAAACAAACAACTTTCCACTGTTCTCTCTCTCTCACACACACACACACACACACACACACACACACACGCGCACACATCTGGCAGCAGATGGATTCCCACACTGACTCCCACAATCAGGAAACCACTCAGAGGGAAAACCAGCATTGGAATGTCACCCCAACACACACACACACACACACACACACACTTCTCCTTTTCAGCACACGTTACTCACCCACCACCATCAGTGTGAACTCAAAGCCCTTCTTCACTGATTTACGATGAACCTGATTGGGCAGGTTGGCGAATCCCACATAGCCGGGAGTCTCCGGGTTGGTGAACTGCCCCTGTCACACACACACACACACACACACACACATACCATCACATGTACATGGATATAAATAAACTACACACCCAGTCTAATAATTCTTTCAAATCTCAGAGGAGTTTAAAGCAGGAAAACGCGAAACCAAACAGAAGAGTTGAAGCAGGAACGAGTGGAAAGCTCAGCATCGTAACAGAACGCCTTCCCCTCAACACTTTCCCCTTAACCGCTCAGGATGTTTGTTTGTGTTCGAGTTTATTGCCATTCCAGCATCATACAGCACGGTGAGATCGTGACAAATACAGATATTAATCAAACATTCACTGAAGCCTGGCGTATCACCATCTCCTGTAGATAGTTTGTTGAAACGGCACATGCCCAGTTTCCATGCATGATTCTGATGAAGTGAAGTCAGGTGTAAAAGATAACATTTGTAGTAGGGCTGCACGATTACGGCCAAAACGATAATCCCAGTTATGTTGATCAATATCGAGATCTCAATTATTAACTGATTTTAGCGACAACATTTTTATTGCACTTTCACATTCATTACGTTCTCATATGCCACGATATAAAACAAATAGGCATGAGAAAACTTGAGCTGGTCAATGATGACAGAATTTAGGGACATAGTGCGAGTCATGACACATTAATTTACCTTCTGATAAACTACATGTGATATTTTCAGATAATTTTACAGACTGTGTGCAAAAACAAACCAACGTTAACCTGTTTACCTGTAAACAAATACAATACTCATCAATGTTCAGTGTCTGAAGTCTGCGCCTCCAATATATTTAAAGCTACACTATTAGACATTTCCCCTGTCATGGTTCTGATCTGGAGTCAGTTCTCGACCCGCTCTGTCTCTATTGTGTATATATCTGAATAATCTCATATAGGATGTGATTGGATGAGTTCATTTACCCATCAGATAGGAAGCGCTTGCGTTTAATGGTGTTCATTACTGACGCTCCGGTCAGGATGTTTACAGAAGATACCGATCCAGATACCAATCTTTTTTGTTTAAGCTTTAATCAGGAAGTCTGTCATAACCAGTTAAATGTAATCTCTCTGCTCATGGTCACTGCTAATTGAATTAAAATAATAGAAATGAGATACTTGATTGATAAATTGATAATTTAATTGAAATTGAGTTAACTGATAAATAGACCAGCATAAAATATTTATTTTTGAAATATACTAAAACACAATAGAGAGAGTCGTAATTAAACACAAAAATAATCCATATTAGTAAAAGGGATAATAGCTTTCTAAGGAAATAGCAAACTAACCTTAATGTCAAATTGATATTAAATGCTACGTGTAGTAATTAAACATTATTTCATTTCTCCTTTTATTTATATTTAATGAAGTTATTATAATATTTATTTTTTTAAATAAAACTGTATTAATTCTTTATTTATAACTAAGCACATTTTCTGTCTTTACATTTTAGTAGTTTTATTTTTGTTTATTCATCAGTTTTGACAACCCAAACCCTTAGGGTTAAACTTATATATCACAGTCAATCATGTTCATTTAATCGTGGGCCATCAAATCTTAATCACGATCGATATTCAATTAATTGTGCAGCTCTAATTTGTAGCTTGATACGGGGCGACACAAGTAGAGTTCTGAAGGGTCAAACCAAAAAGGTGTCAGTTCTGATTCCACATCATTTACATAAACATTATAGTGATTTTAACTATAAGTTTTGAGCCTCGATAAGAGCTTTTGGTGTAAAACTACGATCTTGTATGCTTCGTCTTCGTTATTAACATCTTCTCCTCCCCAACATTTACACAGAACCTTGTAAATCCAAGGACTTGCTTTGTTAAATCAACCCTTTACAAGGAACAGACTAGCTAACTTATCTAACCATTAACACTATTTGTTAACTACGTAGTTAACGTGAACGTAATTACATTGTTCTGCATGGTTAATATTAGATCATGATAAAGGTAAAGCTGATTACAGATACACAGTCTTTCTGGAACATTCTGTATAAACGTGTCGAGCGCTGTTACTGGAAGCTGAACGCTTGTAAAGTACTTACCTTCGTTTTATCAGCCTGAGACATGTTGAGCTGCAATCTAAAACCTGCAAAACACATCCACAATCACTCTCGGGCATCAGGACGAGGATTTCCATCCTGGCATAAAGAAAACCACTATATAACATGATAAACAAGTGAAGAACAACAAGAATAAAAAGCAGCAGAACAAGAACAAGCAAGATGACATCACGCAGGAATTAGCATATTCATTACATCATCGTGTCATATTTGCATACGGGAAGTAGCTCGATTTTACCGCTAAGTGCTTTTAAAAAAAACACACTTTATAAATTTAAGCACTTTTTAAGCAACACTAGATTTTTTATAAAGGCTTCTCTCAAGATAATCCTGTACTTAAATTCCAAAAAGCCGAGATGAAGCATGTTGTACGACCCTGCGTTCTGCTGTTGTTTGTTTTAAGCGCATTGGGATGTTGACTGTCTGCTACACAGCGGTTCCATGGTCCAGTGTGGTGGTGCAGAAAAACAGTAACGTGTGTGATTTCTGCAGTTCCCTTTCGGGAGAACGAAGGAAGCGGACGTTAACGTGCAACGTCAGATCACACACAAGCAGCCAGACACGTAGAGAAACATGCGAAGAGTAAAGTGCTGCAAAACAGCACACGTGCACGAGAAGAAAAATCTCAACACTGGAACAACGCCGAGTAAACAGACAGCTCATCTGGATTAAATGGATTGGTTTAAACACATTAGTAAGAAACATCAGCCAATCTAGACTTTCATAAAACACAAATCCTTCACACACAGGAAGTGCATCTCACCACAGAGAAAAACAACGCACACATCCTGCACCTCGTTTTAACTGATCATTTAAACTCTGTTCAACTTTACACGTCCTCATCACATGTGCACAACTTCACCCCTAAAGGAAGAGAAACACATCTGAACAGCACTTCTGTGTTCACTTCTCATAAGCAGCTGTGAGCGTTTCTCTCCCCCACACAGTGTGATGCAGATGAAATGCAAATACTCCACACCACTTGTGTTTATCTCCAATGCAAAAAAGTGGTTTAAGAAGAAGAAGTTGAACTTTCAGTCCTGTGCTGAAGAATTACTGCATGCACCATTTATATATATATATATATAAATATATATAATCAGATACTAATATCCCTTTATTTTAATGAACAGGATGATTATGCTAATGAGGCGTGCTGATATGCATTGTAATGAGTCTGTTTACACCGTTATGTCTTGAACTAAACAGGAAGTAAACATGTTATTCTAGTCATTTGAACACAATGTTTGGTCTGCAGCTGAAGTGTGTACAGTAAAGGAAGAACAGAACCGGAAGTGGGCTAGTCAGAGAGAAAAGTGCTCCATCACTTCTACACCTGATTACTTCTTCATGCCAGATATTTTAAAGATACAAAAAAATCGATTTTAAATGACGATTAAAATGAAAAAGTTAGCTTGATTAGCTAGTTCATTGAATGAGTATGCAGTAGGGCAATCAAATGAACGAGAATGTGCATCAGCTAAAATAGAGATTTAGGTTGTTTTTGTTGTTGTTGATTTGTTTAATACTCCTAACCCTATGTTATTGTTGTTGTTGTTTAAAATTAGGCTTTATGATGAGCAGAAGGGGAAAAAACGCGAGAATTGAGAACTAAAGATAAAATAAACAATTAGTTCACGCTGTAACCGACATGCTAACGCTTTCCAGAACACCAAGGTGATCAGTACGAGGTTTAAACAGTAATAATAATAATAATATCATCAAATAAACAGACCGAACCGTAATAAATAAAGGTCACATACCGAGACTTCAGTCGTGGGGAGCAGAGACCGGAAGCTGCGCCGCGAATGCCACAGATTGCGGAAGTTCTCAGATTCTGCTCTAGCGGTTGCTATGTTCGACCAATGAGCGCCGCTGTCGTGATACAGTGCGCTCTGATTGGCTAGCAGCTCACCGAAAACCCGCCCACTCTGGAAGAAACCGTTACAGCAGAGCCGCAAGATGGCGCGCGGACTCGAGTCAGTGTGCATGAAAGAGCGCGCGAGAGATCCACACAGCATTCATACGGAACGGATTTGAACGAAGACGAACGGAAAAATGATTTGAATTCTGGATTGTGATTGGTCAGAAGGTGTTGATTAGTTTTCTGTAACGGCAGCCGCAGCTCTGATGTTGTGTAAAATGTCCAAGCCCCAAATAAACACAAACACACACAGATTATATATATATATATATATATATATACACATGAACATGGAATTAACAGCAAGAAATCAACTTTAACCCTGTGACACGCAGCTATAAAACAGAACCTGTCAACTGCAGAATATTTTAAAATAGCTCCGTCTGGCAACCCGTCATCAACTGTCCTGTCTCTGCTCCTCCCCCAGTGAAAATAGAGTAAGAACAGGGCAGCGTGGTTCTTGCCCCAGTAGGGGCCCAAATAAAGCATTTGTTGCGGTTCCTTTTTTGACCACTAGCTGCAGCAGTGAGCATTGTGCTCCACGATTGCACAACATCTCGGAAGCCGAGCAAATCAACTTATATTCTTATATTTGTCAAAAAATCAACACTTTTTAAAATCACTGGTCACTCATAAGTGGTAATCATTTGTCTTTTTATCTTATTATATTCAAGAAAGAGAGGAAAAGAAAGGCTGGTGAAGGAACGACTGTTTATAACTGCTATTTTGAATCAGTACAAACAATTAAAAAAAAAAATGTTGCTGTTGGGTTTCTGTGTGTAGAGTACCGTGACTGTGTTTAGCTGCTGGTGAGTAGGGCGACGGGAAAGGCGAGAGCCCCCTGCTGGCCAAACAATTCACCATTCACACCTCTCCACAGTAACACTGGTACAGAGATCAAACAGACAGCACTAAAGCCTTTTTCATAGAAAAACACTGCATATAACTGCCACAATAAAATGATAACTTTTAAACCTAGTACGCTAGGTAACAAAAAACTAAATAAATATCTAGGAAACACTGCATATTTAAAAAAAAAAAAAAAAAAAAAGTTTAATGAGTCATTCTTTAAAAAAAATTGTCAAATCATTGGCAAATTACTGTAGTATAAGGAGAATTAAACACTTGGGGGCATGCTGTTATATGAAAATAATCAACTTTGTGGTGGAAACTGTAACACACACCACTCCGTCACCCATACAGTGTTTATTGTGTATTAATCCAGCTAACCAAAAGACTTTGTCATTAAGTAGTGTCATCGGGTGGCTGCGGCTCAGTCGGTAGAGCGGGTTGTCCATTAATCGTAGGGTTGGTGGTTGGAATCCCGGCCCGGGTGATCCCATGCCGAAGTGTCCTTGGGCAAGACACTGAACCCTAAGTTGCCCCCGATGGCAAGCTAGCACCTTGCATGCAGCTCTGCTACCATTGGTGTGTGAATGGGTGAATGAGAAAACTGTGTAAAACGCTTTGGATAAAAGCGCTATATAAGTGCGCCCTTAGTAGAACTCATGTTCCCTGACTACCAAATTTTTGTTGTAGCAACATAACTACTGAAGTGGTGACATCTAGAAAAATGAAAGCCCTAAATACGTTATAGTATTGTACCTTTGCGACATAACTTGTGAATAGGTGTTATCATGTTTTCCCATCAAAATAATGAATGAGTTTGCCACAGCTACCTGGCTTGCATGTCCTGACATGAATGAAAAAATGTTTAGCATTAAGGCATCATAGAGAAATAAGGTTTGGACGTTGTTTGCTCTTCGCCATGTGTACACAGTGTGTATCATCAGTTACACCATTGTGTAGGTTTACATTCAAATAAAAAATCCTTCTCACTTCTGCCCATGACATTGCAAAAATAACCTGCTTCCATTGTTAGCTTCTGCGAACGTTGCCATGCTGAAGAGACTGGAGCTGACGGAGAGCCAATCGTCCGCACTGTTCGTCCTCCCTGCACTCTAATTGGTCGATTTGGAAACAGCGAGTCTTACTCTCACAGTGTAACATGGCTGATAAGAAACGGCCGAGTCTCTGTCTCGCTGTGTTGTTGATACTGTGATAAGGATGAATGTGTGGTTCCTTTTTCACGATTAGTTTCTGTAATCATCGCACCTGCCGGCTTTTTCTTCATTTGATTTTTATCTGCAGAAGAAGAAAAAAAAACAAGTATGCTTTCTGTCAATACATAACATGTTCGAGTCCCTCTTTAATGTTATCAGGATGTGCTCTCAGTCAGAGAAATGAGATAACCATTTAAAGGCATTTCTACTGATAGACATTGAGGTTATTTTGTTCAGTCTTTTAAAGAATATCTTCACCACAAATCTAAAAAAAAAATGAATTACAAAAGAGAACACAACATTTACTGGTTTGCCAGCACCACTGGAACGTTCATGTGCGGTGTAAAATCCAACACCAACACAAACCCGAGTACATGAGCAGTAAAGCTGGGATTTGAATTCACAACATTCTGGTCAGTAGAAAATATCCTTAAAATATTTTGGCAAAGAATCTGCAAAAAATGACCTTTATCCAGAGTGGCTGTGTCTCAGTCGGTAGAGCGGGTTGTCCACTAATCCACTAATCGTAGGGTTGGTGGTTGGAATCCCGGCCCGGGTGATCCCATGCCGAAGTGTCCTTGGGCAAGACACTGAACCCTAAGTTGCCCCCGATGGCAAGCTAGCACCTTGCATGCAGCTCTGCTCCCATTGGTGTGAGTGTGTCTCATTAGTAAGTCGCTTTGGATAAAAGTGTCCGCTAAATGAATAAATGTAATCAAATAAAAATATGACCTTTATGGGGGTAAAAATGCAGTCGATCAGCCAAGACAGGATCAGCGTCGGATATTTGCTTCATTACTTTAGATAAATGCTGGATTGTTATTTATGGACGTCACCATCTTGGAAAACCATAAAAACTCTAGTTTTGTTCCTGTGCAGTTTGGTATCATTTTACACAAGATGGCAAGAGGCAGGAACGTTCCAACATTATTACACGGTCTTTAATTGTGTAGTTTAAATAATAATGTATGTGAAGATTAGGGCACGTGTTTACCGAAAGACTTTGGGTACAATAGACTTCCATTACAAAGGATTCCAGAAAAGGTTTTGAAGGAGTTTGACTATTCCTTGACATGGAGCGCTATAATGAAAAGATCCGAGCAGAGGTAGACTTTTTACAGAATAGATTTTGGGTGAGATTGCCTTCTGTTAGTAAAAAGAATTAGGGCAAGATAGATTTCATTATGGAAACAAACTGGGTTAGAGACTTTCACAGTCGTCCTGTTGCGAATGTTGGACACTGAACGTCTCCAAGCACGTGGAGACCACGTGAGGTCAAAGGGAAAAACAGTGCCAATCCTTTTCTTTAACCATAGAGCTGCTGGTACTGAAACCTGGAGCAGTGTGCCGTGGGCAGTGACTGAAACTAGAGCGAAGGTGACGTTGGTTTGAACTAAATTGTTTACACATGGAGTCAAATCTCAAGAAATGACACATTAACACTAGTCCTGATTTTTATTTTTATTTTAAAGAATATTTCAATAAAATAACCCGAATCACACGGGTTAAAGTTCCACATTATGTTTTCAGGTGTACAAATGTGTGTTCAGTGTCTAGAAATAATACAGTTTTGATTTCACATGATGTGTCAATCAAAAGCGTTCACACAAAAGTACGAACCTGCACATGCACGTTCTCATTCACGTCCACACAAACGCCCACACTCACTCCGAGATTAAACCTCGAGGTCCCGCCCTGTTCAGCCTTACTTTACCTGAGAGTCTCTTGCTGTCCACTTTAGCTGAAGTCCACAGGAAGCTACGAGAAGATTAAACATGGCGACCTCCGGGTTACAGATCGGCGGATTCCTGTTAGGAGTCATTGGAGTGGTTGCGGTCATCGCTGCAACCGCGATGAACAACTGGAGCACGCAGGACCGCCAGGGCGACGTCGTCACCGCCGTGTACACGTACAAGGGCCTGTGGCAGGACTGCGAGGTGTCCACATCTGGGTTCACCGAGTGCCGGCCGCTCTATGGCCTTCTGGGATACTCAGGTGGGTTTACGGGGCTGAACTGTAAAGTAGGTTTGAGTGACAAAACTGGACTGAAGTGGACTCGGGTAGATTTGAGGACTGGACTGGACTAAAACAGACACAGATAGATCGGAGTAACTAAAGTGGACTCAAGTGGGTTTGAGTTACTAACCTGGGTCAATGGGTAGGTCTAAGTGACTGCATTAAAGTTAAATCAGGTTATTTCTTTTGGATAAACTGGACTAGAATGGACACTGATTGGTTTAAGTAATTAAGATCGAGTAAACTAAGGTGTACTCATAGTAGTAGGAGTGAGTAAAATAAACTAAAGTATGGTGATTGATTTGAGTTACTAAGCGATATGAAAGTGGACTACAGAATAACGTAGGGTATTTTCACAACTGGCCCCAAAACTCAGTTCTAAGCTTGACTGGAGAAGGGCGTCACCATCACGTCTGTGTTTTTCAATCGGATGAATTCATTCAGAGACGTGGCGCGACTGCACGATGTTTTTTCTAAACAAATAATACATCTGTATCCTATATGAATGTCATTCTATTCCTTTACTTTTGCTCGACACCGGTGTTTGTGCAAAGCCTTGCAATCAGCACTGCTTGCTCATGTGAACAAGAGACGAGTTTCTTTACTTTATGTATCGCAAAAGCATTCTGTGACTTTCTACTAATCATTACTCGTTGTCATTACTTATATAATTGGTCCGTGGAGTGATTGGGTTTTCAGTTGAAGTAAAACTCAAACCCCAGACCGACATGTTCAGGTTTTTAAACTCAACTAAAAGAGTGTGGGTCTAAATAACCGAGCAGGACTAATGTGGGATAAAGTACATTTAGATGGCTTAGAATGGTTAAACTGGACTAATGTGGATGCAGGTGGATTTGAGTTACTAAACTGGACTAAAGTGGACTTGGGTAGGTTTAAATAGGGTGGATTAGTGAGGTGGAAAGTGGACTACACTGGATTTAAGAGGACTAAAGTGGGTTTAAGTGACTAAACTGGTTTAAGGTGGACACTAACCATGAGGTTGCACTAAAGTTCACTAGAAGTAAAACCCAAACCCCAGATTACTGTGGTCAGCTGAGCAAGAAATCAGTTTCTGGGACTTTACCTGGTTTCACCAACAGCTTTTACACTCAACTTAATGTACCAAAGATTCTTGCTGAACAATTCCTGTTCTCGCTCGAGTCTGAACACTCCCTGAACTAGAACAAAGTGGAACAGGTTAGTTTGAGTAAACAAAGTAAATTGACTAGGAAATGACCAAAAGTGCATGTTGGAGAGTCTTTAAAGTGCCCCCTGGAGATTAACTGCACATGCATGGTGGTGATGCTGTCGTTGTGTAAAAACCCAAATACACAAAGATATTGTGAGTAATGTAATGTGAGTTAAACCCAAGGTTAAAACATTAACATTACTGTCACAACTGAACTTAATGCTCAATAATGCCGACAGTAGTCTGTTAAAATGGTGGTGCAAATCAGCGTCTTATGTCAAGGAACCAAAAGAACAGTGGTCTCATTGTGCCAGGCACTCGACATGATGAATGCAGAACTAAAGCAACCACGTCCACATTCGGTCAACACTGTTATCAAAAACTAAACAAACATGGCGAGGCTGACTCATGAGCGCAAAAAATTCAAAACGCTTTACTTGTTGAACTACAGCAAAAGTGCTGGGATACAAAATAATATTTATACTTCAACTATATCATCCGCTAAAATAGTTCAATTTACACACACACACACACACACACACACACACACATATATATATATATACAGTGGTGTGAAAAAGTTTTTGCCCCCTTCCTCATTTCCTG
>JAFFST010044690.1:41479-59227 GCA_022414735.1 Noturus placidus | reverse complement strand
CTTGTGTTGTCCTTGACTATTGTTTAAATTGGTTTGATGTTCCGAAACACTTAAGTGTGACAAACATGCAAAGGAACAGGAAATGAGGAAGGGGGCAAACACTTTTTCACACCACTGTATATATATATATATATATATATATATATATATATATATATATATATATATATATATATAAAAAACATTAGCTATTGTATGTAGAGTATATAATATGTTATTAACAGCTTTACGCTTGGCCTGTATAGAGAATAGACATTCCCTCAGCATAAACCACTTCTCATCATTTTCAGGCTTTCATAAATAAAGATGTAAATGAAATGAAATTATTATTAGTTATATTTCATAACAGGACCTGTTTTTGTGTCTCAGCTCAGTTCCAGGCCGTGAGAGCGATGATGATAGTCGGCATTATCTTGGGGATAATCGCGAGCGTGATCTCGTTGTTCTCTCTGAAATGTTTCAAAATGGGCAGCACCGAGGATTCTACCAAAGCCAAAATGACGCTGACGGCAGGCATCATGTTCGTTATTGCAGGTAAACAACAACAAGAAGAACAAAACAACTAGATAAAAAAACCAACCAGAGATCTCCACATTGATATAGATAGTCAGGTCACCTCATGATTAATGAATAATTAATGACTAATTCTCACTCATGTTTGTTTTTAGGTATCTGTGGCATCACCGGAGCTTCCATTTACGCCAATCAGATCGTAGCCAGCTTCATGATGACCACCTACAACCCTAATTATGGCGGGATGAACCAGATGCAGATGGGAGGAATGGGAGGAATGGGAGGAATGGGAATGTCTATGGTTAACAGGTAATTAAAGAGTGAAACACAGCTCGGCTCCAGCGCAACACATTGTGTGTATCTGCTGTAACAGGGCGTAGTCTCAGTGAGTCACCTCACCCTGCTGTACGTTATCTGATGGACAGGTTCACATTCGGACCGCCCCTCTTCGTGGCCTGGATCGGAGGAGGCATGCTGCTCATAGGAGGAGTTTTAAAGTGTGTAGCCTTCAGAGGCTTGCACGCCGAGACGATACCGTAAGCACCGACTACTCACAATAATAATAATATAATTACATACAGGACAAATAATTATCATTAAAAAAATCAATATTACTAGCAAAAATATATCATTTTTTATTTTTTTTATATTATAATATTATAATAGCGTTATAAAAATAAATACAATGATTTATTACAATTAATTATAAATTACAAACACACACACACACACACACACATATATATATATATATAATTGTGTGTGTGTACATAAAACAATAAATTATTGTATACACACACTAATTTATTGTTTTATGTAAAGGTATATTATTATTATTATTATTATTAATAATAATAATAACAACTTGGTTGTAATAATAATAATAATAAATAGAAATGTAATAATCATAAAGTATTTATACTACCCTTTTTAGCATTTCAATTATACATGGCAAAGTTTTAAAAATATTTTTAAGTCTGTTTATAAGTTAATATTAGAAAAAAGTTTAATATCATGAATTTAAAATGTAATATTTCTATTTCAATAATAAATAAAATATTGACATAAAATATATACGTACATGTTATATAAATGAGTGCCGTAAATCAGCTTTATATCAACAGACCTGAAGGTGAATAAATGCTCACATTACTTTTCTTCTTCCTTTTAATCTGTTATGTTTCCAGCTATAAGACCGTGGCGTATAAAGTACCAGCTCAGTCGAGATCCGCGGAGGAGAGCAGTGAGCGAGGACAGAAATACGTTTAACACGCCTCAGTTCCTCCAGGATTTACCCCCGTTTCTTACTGACTCTGTTCCACCTTCATTTATTCATCTGTAATGAGTGCACAGAATTGATCAGGAAATAAACATTCATTACAGACATGTCTCTCTCTCGTCCTCTACAATCATTCACTCATCCACTCTTTCCTTCCTTCCTTTCTCTATACCTTTTCCCTGTTTCTCTCCCCGCAAAATTGTCTCCTCTTTTCCGTGTCTGTCTGTCTCTCTCTCTCTCTATTTCTATCTGTCTCTCTCTCCCTCCATCTCTCTCTGTCTCTCGTTCTCTCTCTCTACCCCTCTGTCTTTCTCTCTTCCCTGTCTCTCTCTGTTGCTCTCTCTGTCCCCCCTCCCCATGTTGTTCTATCGATCGCTATCCCAATGTGTCTCTCTCCCCCCATCTGTCTCTCTTGCTCTCTCTCTCTCTCTCTCTGTCCCCCACCCTCTCTCTTTCCCTCTCTCTCTGCAGCAGTATAATAAACACATGCTTTGATAGTAAATGAGTTATTATGGTAAACTCTCTGCTTCTTTGCACTAACGCACTGTTTTTCCTCTAAACCTATTTTCATAATCAACATTTTGTTTACTTTTGTTTGTAAACAATGAATAAAATTGGAATATAATTCGTGGTCATGTATCTCATTCCTCACAATGGCTCTAAACGATACGATATTATCCACTGGATCATTTATCAACACATTTATGTTTTCACTACACAATATATCAACACATCCATCCATCCATCCATCTTCAGCCGCTTACTCCTATTCAGGGTCACGGGGAACCTGGAGCCTATCCCAGGGAGCATCGGGCACAAGGCGGGGTTACACCCTGGACAGGGTGCCAGTCCATCACAGGGCACAATCACACACACACTCACACACACATTCATACACTACGGACACTTTAGACACGCCCATCAGTCTACCATGCATGTGTTTGGACTGGGGGAGGAAACCGGAGTACCCGGAGGAAACCCCTGACACACGGGGAGAACATGCAAACTCCGCCCACACATGGCCACGGCAGGACTCGAACCCCGGAACACAATATTAATATAATAATATCTTTTTGTTTTACATTGGTACAGTGTTCTTCTGGAATTGGCCGTCTTTTTTTATTTTATGTTAAAAAGACACATTCATAGATTTCTTCTCATTCCTGCTGAATTTATTTCTTTTGTTTAACTTTTAAAACATGCAATTTATGAACATTTCATTTTTTTAAACTACAAAATATTACTGTATATTTAAATTAAATTACTTAATATAATAACAACAAATAAAATGTACGTAATATAATAACAACGTAAAATATTCAAATTCACCCAGTGAAATGTGTGTCATATTGCATATAAGCCATTTTAATTATTAGTTTGTTTATTTGTATCCACGGTGTGCGCAGTCGCACCCTCACCACACCCAGCGTAAATTTTGCTAGATAAATAAATGAACACATTTTAACAGAAGGATATAAACTTTACAACATGACTCATTTCACATGTGAAGAACTTACGTGACATTTTGAATAAACAAATTCATGAACAAAACATTTCATTATATAAATACTGTAAACATTTATAGTATAATATAGAACATTTTAAATAATTAATTAATTCGTTCATTCATAAAAAAAAAATTCAGAAAATTCCATCAAATATACCGAGGAACATGTCGACCTCTCGTTCCTCGTCCGTCTGACTCCTGCACAAAATGGATATTTACGAAAATGATAGCAATAAATAAACAAACGTTCAACATCAATACTGAATGAGTGACAGAGTGGTAAAGTTTTATTAAATACCTCCCGGTGCTTTTGTGCTCCTCGAACGCTGAGTCTCTCTTTGTAAAGAAATTCATTGGTGAGATATTTTCGCTCTGTTTCGCGAGCGGCTGCTTCACTGAGGTGACAGAAACTTCCGGACATGCTCTCTGTCAGGTAAATAAAAACGACTTGTAATAGCTTTAGTCATGTTTGTATCTTCAAAGACATGAAATGTGTGAGTGATGAAGATGTGGAGTTACTGTAAGCACAATAAAACTGATTATTTTCCTCTTACAGTGTTTTATTCCTTTTACACTGCACCGATTTCCCAACTGTTACACTTTACTGTTGCTGAACATCGGTCGTAAAGCCCTACGTCCTGAAAACTTAAAGTTACAGCTTTACCCCTGACTGTTATAAAGCGCTGACACTGGAGACTCCTTCCATACACGTTAAATCTGTTTCTCCTTACAGAACACTTCACGTAAATGGGCTGTTACTATAGAAACGACAACCTAGCTGCACTACTGTCAGAGCTGCTGTTATACTGTACATCTCTTCTGACCAATCACATTCCAGATTTTCTGTGAAATATAAAAAGTATAATAAATGCGTGACATTTGTGAGCGAAATGCCATATTCGGGCGGCAATAAGGTAAAACGCAAGTGCACCGTGATGCCATAAAAGATCAGAGGCTGTTTAGAGGCGGAGCAACGTCTCAGAGCTTTGGTGGATGATTGCTGACTAAGAAGAATTTTGTTCTTTAGGTAATTAATGCTCAATAACGGGTCACAAAGAATACCCAGATGCAAACTTTATTTATTTATTTATTTATTTTAAATTGCTATAAAAATTGTTCTTTTAAAAGCACAGTAGCTGAATAATGTGTTAATAAGCCGAGGTGTGTTATATCAGATAAAAACACATGTACTAAAGTGTACCTTTGTAGCAAAAGTCATTTTTGTGGTATTTTGCGGTGGCAGAGCTGCACCTCCAACCCTGAAAATAAAAATTAAAATATGATTCGCTCTTAAAAACTAAACACAATACAGTACAAATGAAAGAGTTAAATCTGACCTTGATGGTGTGTGAGGTCTCCGTGATCCTGGTTTAGCTTCCACACAGACAGCAGAAACTGAAATCAGACCGAAATCTAAACACACAAAACAAAGACCTTTTCTTTCACCCAGGTTCCATTTGCGGGTGATCTGACGATACAGTGCGGATTTGTTTCCGCAAGATAGTACATTTTTTTTATATTGAACAAAAGTCACTGGTAGAATTTGTACCTTTTTAATAACACAATCCAAACTAGAATAAAAAAAAATCATATCACGATACTCTACAATTTCTACAATACACAATATGTACGACGATTTAGGATTAATTTATATACAAATACATAAATTAACACTTAAAACATTTCATACTAAAACATTTAATAATTTAAAGATTCAAATCAGCACAAACCTTGAACATTTTCTAAAAAGAAATGAATGAAAATATAAAATGATACCGCGATACGTTTTTTTATAAGAGAAATTTTAAATCATCTCTTTTTAAAATGCTTCACTTCTATCTTCATCGTTTAACTTTCATATTTTATGCCTTACTGAATCAGTACATTTTAGCATCTTAGTAAAATTTCTGCATTTTAGTGTAAATTTACACCTTCCAAATATTTTTAAAGAACATCTTATCTTGTTGTCACTTTGTAGCACTTTGAGATTTGTCTCGAATGACAAGTGCGGCATAATTAAAATGTTTTCTTCTTTTTCCCTTTGTATTATTATTATTATTATTATTATTATTATTATATCAGAAAATTGTATTGCAACATAATTGATCACAAAAGTATCGATATTACATCCTCAAACTGCTCAGCCCGACACATCATACTATTATTTTACTAATTGACCTTATTTATTTATGTATTTATTTATTTACTGTTTGAACCTTGGCTGTTAAATGGCTAATAATGGTGAATATACTCAGTTATTTCTGGGATTTAAAACTCACGATCTTTCAGCAAAAGGGTCGAACTTCTATCCAGGCTTGATAATAAATATAAATGTGAAAACAAAGACAGCAAAAGTTTGTAATGATTAGAAAAAAGGTTCACGATCTCTGAGATCATCAATACCGACGATTTCGCCACATCGGCCAGCCCTAGTGGTGTAACTGATATTTTAATTACAAATCTGTTCAAACCAATTAAATCCAATAAAAACCAAGCACCTGTAGTTTGAGCAGAGCCACGCCCCTGATGGAACAGATCCTCACAAGCGGTCATGAAGTTATCATCACTGAAATCGTCCCAGTCGTCCAGTGCCAGGTCAAAGTTCACGTTGAGGATGTCGGATGAAAAGCTGCTGTCGGTGCTGAGGTCTGTGGGTGAGATGTGAGCTGTGGCTTCACTAGGAGGGATTCTGCTCAGCGCTCTGTTTGTGGCTTCTCTGCTCATGGAAGCATCTAGAACGAAGGGCATAGGTTAGTTCGTCAGCTTTTGGATTGCAAACGTTTCATGTTTACTGATCTGGCTGAGTTTCCATCATCAAGGATCATCACTAAATGGTCAAGCGAGCATAGCATTGAATGCTCTCTCTCTCCAGGACTTTTGTGATGCTTCATGAGTACAATGATACGCATGTGCAATTTCAATAAACAATAATAAATAAAATGAAACACTTACTGTGGAATGTAGTGCTGGCGTTAGTCTGGAAGGCCTGTTCCTCCACTGTGTCATCCATTTCAGAATAAAAATCTTCAGTGCTCTCGTTGTACTCTGCAGATTGGTTAGGATGATGGTCGAGCATCATGGTGGAGCAACAAACAACAGGCTACTGACAAAGTCTTAAGAGCAAAGACTTGTTTCTTTATCTTTTGCTAATTTACTTTTGCTGCCCAGGTGTTAAATTGAAAGAATCGATAGCTCTGAATGTCTACTCTCGGTTTGAGCCCTCTGTGAAAACTGCATTTGTTGTTAAAAAGGATAAATTGGCATGAAGACTAGAGAGTGGTCCATGGGAGAAAAGCAAGCCATTTTGATTCTGAGAAAAGAGGAACAATCCATCAGAGGCATTGCACAAACATTGGATATAGCCAATAGAACAATCTGGAACATCCTGAAAAAGAAAGAAAGAAACCACTGGTGTACTGAGCAACCAGACACTGAAAGAGTCAGTCAAGTAAAACAACAGCAGCTGATGGCAAAAACATTGTGAGAAATTGTGAAGAAAAACCCCAAAACAGTCAGTGACATCACCAACAACCTCCACAGAGAAGGGGTAAAGTTTTTACAATCCACCATTCGAAGAAGACTTCGAGAGCAGAAATATCGAGGCCGTACCACAAGATGCAAACCACTCATCAGGGGTAAGAATCAGAAAACCAGATTGGAATTCTCAAAGAAATACAGAGATGATCCACAAAAGTTCTGGAACCAAGATGGGAAGGCCAAAGTGAGGAGAAAAAAAAAAAGGATCTGCTCATGATCCAGAGCATACAAGCTGATCAGTGAAACATGGTGGAGGTAGTGTCATGGCTTGAGCTTTCATGGCTGCTTCTGGAACATTCTCACTTGTCTTTCTTGATGATGGAACTCATGATGGAGCAGCAGAATGAATTCAGAAGTTTACAGAGAAACACATACAAATTAATCCGGAGGAACTTCATCATGCAGTAAAGGACTTCACCAGGGGAGAAAAGTGGAAGGTTTTAGACTGGTCAAGTCAATCACGAGACCTTAACTCTTTTAAGCATACAATTGAGCAAGGGATATGCAGCCAAATATTAAGTGTTATTTACTTGAATTTACATCAAGAGATATGTGTTCCTATACTTTTGCTCTATTTGGGTAGTCTGGTAAAAAGGTTGTAAGTGCTCGCTTCAATCTGCTGAAATACTTTGTAGGTCCACCACTGGATGACCCCTAATTATACACCATATGCAAAGAGTCTGATGTAAAACTACAGGGTCAGCTCTTTAGAGTCACAGCTCCACCTGCTGGACAAAAAGCTTGTCATCTTGCTTTATTTCTCGCTCTTTGAAACACTGAGTTCGTACTGTGTCTTTTAACATACATGCTTACCATCATGATGTGGCTCAAAATACGCCTGCTGTTCAGGTGTAGCAAGACATCTCTGAATCCTGCAGGGGGAAAAAAAAACATCAAAACAAGCAACAAAATCTTCAATATTAAAATATTCTGCTAGCACGGCTACAGTGGTGTTCAATAGAAGGAAAACATTTCAACAATATCAAGCACAAGGTCAGAGCAAGAGCTGCTTTTCTTTTCCAGCATCACAATGAGAAATCCAGAGAAGAAATAGTGTGGAGAACTTCACACAGGTTACAGCCACTGGAGTCAAAAGTCCCAGAAGGTAACGCAGCTGCTTGTTTCTCATTGAAGCCAAGCAAGGTTGAGCCCGGCCAGTACCTGATGAGAGACCTCCGGGGGAAAACTAAGGTTGCTGATGGAAGTGGTATTAGTGAGGCCAGTAGGGGGCGTTCACCCTGTGGTCTGTGACGGTGACGCCTATACGGTAAAAACAGCAGCGTCTTTCGGATGAGACGTTAAACCGAGGTCCTGAGTCAAAATTCCCCCATTGGCCCCCAAATAATCTCCATCTCTGAATTGGCCACATCACTCTCTCATCTCCACTAACAGCTGGTGCGTGGTGGACATGCTGGCCCAATATGGCTGCCATCGCATCATCCAGGTGGATGCTACACATCAGTGGTAGTTGAAGAGATCCTTCTCATCCTATGTAAAGCGATTTGAGTGTCCAGGAAAGCGCTATATAAATGTAACTGTAACTAACTAACTTGGCTAGTAATCAATCTACGAGATGATGTTGATGATGATATTAGCATGAATGTTGAAGGTTTGTACAGATGAGGACATCAGAGAGCTGGACAGACTAAAGCGCCGCTGCATCGTTCTCGCTTGATAGAGATGAAGCAAGGACTAATGCTGAATTCAACTGATACATTTCTGGCTTCCGTGCATTTGAGCTGTAAAGTGGGGGTAAAACATGGATGCCTCCATGTTTGTATTTTGCTAGCAACAAGCTAGCCAGCTAACTGATGTGTGATGAATATTTATTTAAGATTCAGATTTAACCAGTGATCATGCCTGTATATTGACTGATCTAAAGCCAATAGAACTCATTTAAAGGTAAGCAGTTCTACTTTGCTTACTGTGAGCGGCCATGTTGATTTGATGTCACTCACTGAACACAGGGTTGAGGAAACCATCCTGAGTTCCAGAGAAGGAATTCCCAGATGAGTGGGATTAATCCCACGGGACCACTATCAGCAGGGAGTCGAATGGCATTGTGGGTAACGTAGGAAACCATTAACCAATAGACCAACATGTCAATGAAAGAAGTTTGAAAGAAATAAAATAAAAAAAACTCTGAATGTCACTATAAAATAAATGTTGGATTCCACGGAAGATCAGGTATGAGACATAACGATTAATATACAAGTTGTTCAGGGAAGAGTTTTTACATTACGGATACCGTGTAGCTGCAGGCACTGGTTTTTTCGGTGTGTAGGAGAACTGCTGCATGTTGATGGCCTCTGCCGCACTATTCATCCTCATCTGTAGGAAAACATGCAATTTACTAAAACTAATGATATATAAAGAAAAACAGAACTGACCCGAGTCAAGAAAAACAGTCATGAGAAACAGAACTGAGTGCTCTGATTAATACACACTTTCACTATGCGGTTTTTTTTCACACCCATGGGTAAAATTTTTTAAAAAGGATCAAATCTTTAACAAGGATCCAGATCATTCTGGAGCTATACTTTCAAATTATTATTAAATAATAAGGATTAACTGAACAAAATGTTATATTAGTGTGGAATAATTTATGAAATAATACTAATAGTTATTGGTGGTGCAGTCAGGCTTTTAGACCTGACTGGAGAATTTAACAGCCTTCCCAGATATTACAACTCACTCAAAAAAAAACTATAGATATATGATAGTAAGGAGGACATTTTGACCTTCAAGCGCTTGACCGGGGTCTCCATGAGTTTATCGTTCCTCAGTTTTAGATCTTGGAGATATGAGGAGAAAGTGGGATCCTGACTCACAAGCCTTTTCTGTACACCAAATTTGCCTGAAGTGAGAGGAGTCAATTGGTCTGGAATATTGAAAACTGAATTTCATTTTAATAATCAAAAATCCAGTAGTTCTGGTACTCACAGCATTCATGACCACAGAGCTGCTTGTTTTTACAAAAGTGGTTACACTGCCGTTTGCTGGGATCGATCTGAGCGCGATCTGCAGTGAGCACAGAATAGTTCTGAATAGTTTATAGAAGACTGTAAATATGCTACTGATGCTACACAGACACAACATTCTGCAGTGCCTCACCTGTCCACCAGAGGGCAATAAGAAAATATTAAATGGCCACAGGTGTCACATGGACCCCTGTGTGTTTATTAATGAACGACCTGCCTGTTGATACAGAAATGCGTAAGCATGGTGTGGTTAAGTAATAATTAGGAGCTGCTCCAGTTTTTTCCCCCACAGAACCACAAGACCCCAAAGTCCCACCTCATTGATTCTTATTGGCTCACAAGACCGAGTCATGGCCATGTGAATGCCACTAATAACAGAAACAAATGTCCTTTCCAGCTCGGTGAACTGGAATTACATTGTATGAAATGTATTCAGGACTTACTGATTTTGCGATCGCAGAAATTAACGCAAAATCAAGGAAACTCCACAATGTTCGGTTTGAGGAGTTTGCAATTTCTCAAAATTACTGCAGATTTTACTTTTCCAGCCTTTCGTTGACCCCGTCCCAACTTTTTTGAGACGTGTTGTGGCCATCCAATTCCAAATGACTTTTTTCCCCCTTAAAACGGTACATTTCTTCGCTTTAGACTTCTGATATGTTCTCCATGTTCTATTGTGAATAACACACGGGTTTATTATAAAGGTTTGCAAATCATTGCATTCTATTTTGCTTACATTTATTTATTTCACACAGCGTCCCAACTTTTTGGAATTGGGGTTGTAGAATAGTATGTAATTATTCGATTTGTGACACCTTGTGACGCTCAGTAGGTCTCACACATGCTACATGAGTCTCAAATCCGAACTGCAACAACATGTTGTATATGAGGAAATGTGACGGTACGGATCTGTAAGATCAGCACATGCCTGTATTGCCTGTTTTGAACCGGTCTCTCTGTACAGTAGCTCGTGCTGTGGGAGGTTTCTCCGTGCTGGTGTTTCTCTGTGGGCTTTCTCTCGTGTTTCTCATAAGCGCTGGGCTCTCTGCTCCATATGATTCAGCTCTAAACGTCTTTGCTCCTGAGTAGAAGGCACTGAATTTCTGTTGGATATCCAGACCAACTGGACAACACACACACACACACACACACACACATTACGTCCATCACCACGAAGCTGATTCATCAGCGGCGTATAAATGTGTTGAAGAGCGACTGAACCACACACACCGTACTCAGAGCTGATTAAATTGACGCTGATCTCATCTCCGCTAGGCGTTCTCGTCACTTCGATCCTCCTCGACCAGCTTCCAGACTTCAGCAGTAAAGTGTCTCTGCTCATTGAAACATTAATGTCTCTATTATATTATATTTATATATTTAAAAGGCCTCTTAGCGGAAAAAAGATGAGGGATTGTGCCTCTCACGAGATCTTCTGCTGGAAGACGACGTTGTTGTCACAGTCTCCGATTATGAGTGTGATATAATGATAGTCCGGTGCAGTCCTTTTCAACATCCGCTCCTCAAAGTTCTTCAAGTTCACCGTGATAACGATCTCTGAGGTGGAGACACTGTAACGGGGAAGCTTCAAAAAGAAAAAAAAGGAAGAATTCTGCTTTAATGCGTTGCACCGGTCAGTCTGAGGAAGGAGGAGGCGTGGCCTGTGTATATATCAATCATGGCCTCTGTAGGAGACATGGTCTCTGTGTCTGTCACTCACAGTAAAATGGGTTTGGCCTCTATGCCCGTCTGTCATAATGACGGAGGCCTCTGTGTTTATGAAGAAGTTCTAATGACGGAGGCGTGGCTTCTATGTTTGTAAGCTCTAATTAAGAAGGCGTGGCCTCTGTGTTTGAACGCTCTAATGAAGGAGGCGTGGTCTCTATGTTTGGAAGCTCTAATGATGGAGGTATGGCTTTTGTGCATATCAGTCATATAAATTAAAGATGTGACTCACAATAAATTGGGCGTGGTGTCTGTGTGCATAATTCACAGTAATGGAGGGATAGGCTATGTGCCTGTCAATCTCAGTAAAGGAGGTGTGGCCTTAGTGTGTGTGTATCAATTCCAGAAAAGGTGTGGCCTCAGTGTGTGTGTGTGTCAATTCCAGTAAAGGAGGTGTGGCCTTAGTGTGTGTGTGTATCAATTCCAGAAAAGGTGTGGCCTCAGTGTGTGTGTGTGTGTGTGTGTGTGTGTCAATTCCAGTAAAGGAGAAGTGGCCTTAGTGTGTGTGTGTATCAATTCCAGAAAAGGTGTGGCCTCAGTGTGTTTGTGTCAATTCCAGTAAAGGAGGTGTGGCTTCAGTGTGTGTGTGTGCGCGCGTCAATCACAGTAAAGGGGGTGTGGCCTATTTACTTGTCAGTCGCAGTGAATGAGGTGTGGCATCTGCATGTGTCAAATCCCAGTAAAGTAGGTGTGGTCTATGTGCCTGTCAGTCACTGGAAAGGAGGCGTGTCTAAAAGGGTGTAGTCTCTAAGTCTGCTAATCCTGGTAATTCAGTTCAGTGAGCTTTTTGCAGTTACCAGTACAGAAGTTACGCACTGCCAAAGACAATACAGTGTTTATAAATATAGCAGTTTAAAAAACAAATCTCATCATTTTTGTTCATCAAATGATTTGGGAATGAGAAACACAACCCTACAGGCATTATTAAAATGAGTGTAAATGTCTATCATTAAATGTGTCCCAATCCATTGGAAATGTACACTTATATGAGTTGATGTTAAAACTATAAAGAAATATCTGTCACCTGTTCCAGACTAACTTCGTATTTTGGGAGTCTGCTGACGGCTTCCTTAATCTGGTTTCCAAATGGAGGGTGTCGGTTCACGATCTAGATGAAAACAGATCATTTATATGTTTATGAGGACAGAGACGTTAGATATGTGTTTAGAGGAGACGGCAATATATATGTTTAATGATGTTTAGTGAAGCTTAGTGACGGTCTGTGATGGTTAGTCTGTACCAGCTCCAGTTCTCGAGCATTGATGGCTTCAATTTTGCTGAATGAAGTCAGTCCTGCATTCACCATTGCATTAGCCAGAGATAACCCTAGAGCACAAAATATTTACTGAATATTTAACTGCAAGACGTGATCTACGATGTCACATCCTTGTAATTCCAATTCACATCAAAAGGTATGTCTGGAGCATTTAAGCTGTGTGTCTCACATAACTGAAGCACTTTCATTTTAACTCACACCACTGACACATGATTCATCTGATTCACCAACAGCCATCTAAAACCATCTATAACCATATGGGCAGCTGTGGATCAGTCGGTAGAGCGGGTTATCCACTAATCGTAGGGTTGGTGGTTCAATTCCCGGCCCGAGTGACTCCACATGCCAAAGTGTCCTTGGGTAGGACACTGAACCCTAAGTTGCTCCCGATGGTAAATTAGCACCTTGCATGCAGCTCTGCTACCGTTGGTGTGTGTGTGTGTGTGTGTGTGTGTGAATGGGTGAATGAGACACAGTGTAAAGTGCTTTGGATAAAAGTGCTATATAAGTGCGCCATATACCATTTATCTACCAACTTGCATAATGTCCATCCAAACATTTTCACTATCCATCCAAGACAATTCTCTAACTACCCATGCATCCATCTAGTTCTCCATCTCTCCATATTTTAATCTACCCATTTAACCCTCCAAACTTCAAGATATTCTATAGATCTTTAATTGGATTTAGGTCAGGGCATTGACTAGGCCACTACAGAACACTCATCTTGTTCCTAGCCATCCACTGCATGGTAGCTTTGGCCTTATGCTTGGGGTCACTGTCCTATTGGAATATGGATTTCTGACCCATTTTCATTTTGCAGATTTCATCAGGTTCTTCTCCAGAATTTCCCTGTTCTTGGCTCCATCCATCCTCCCCTCAATAATGACTTCAGTCCCTGCAGATGAGAAACACCCCCACAACATGATGCTTCACAGTCACAATGGCATTGTGTTTGTGATGAGCCATGTTGGGATTCATGCCAAAAATTTCTAATTTGGTTTCATCTGCAAGTTTGATGCAGGATCCCACAGGTATCTCCAGACGTTTTTTGCAGATTCCATCAGGTTTTTCTCCAGAATTTTCCTGAACTTTTTTCCATCCATCCTCCTCCCAATCATGAATTCTTTCACCTAGGAATTCTCTCACCTAGTTTTGATGAATTCAATTCAATTCAATTTTATTTGTATAGCACTTTTTACTTTTTACAACAGGCATTGTCTCAAAGCAGCTTTACAGGAGAAAAAAAAACACAGTACACACACAGTAAAAGTGAGAAATTATCCCAACTGAGCAAGACACTGAGTGGCGACAATGGCAAGGAAAAACTCCCTAAGATGTTTAAGAGGAAGAAACGTTGAGAGGAACCAGACTCAGAAGGGAACCCATCCTCATCTGGGTCACAACAGACATTCTTAAAGAGATAATTATTGGTTTAAATGTAATCTGTTTGGCTTTGAAAAGCCTTTGTCCCAGCAGTCTGGATTTGGAGCAGATGAGAGCTCCATCCAGAGTAGGACCTCCAAGACCGATCATGTAGGTCCGGAGATCAGAAAGGGAATGTCCCGGTTTTGGCAGACTGTGGGTGGTGTCATGCAATTTCCACTTTTTTAAGATGGACTTAACAGCATCCCGTAGTATCCTCAAAGCCAGGAAAACTTTTTATATCCCTCACCTGATGTGTAACTACCTGCAGATTTGTCATGGAGTTGTTCTGGGAGGTTTTTTAGTGCCCATCTTTTGTGTGGATCTTTCACAGAGTTTTAGAAAAAACGAAGTGACTATGTGACGTTGAAGATCCTTTGTTATTCTTTGGTTATTTCTTTATCCATCCATCCATCTTCCATCTGTCATCCATCCATCCATCCACTTATTTATGCACCTATTTATCTATCTATATAACGATCCATGCCCCAATTTTCTGTCTTTCAATCAATCCATCTACTGACTCCTCCATCCATCCACAATTTTATTTTCTAAAGTGTTTAGAAGATTATCTCACCAATCCTGTCCAGTTGTTTGGAGACGTAGGGCGAATCCTCCCACAGCTTGGCTCTGAAGCACTTGGCCAGAATCACAGCATTGAGTTGTGCTGAGAAATTCTTCTTGGAGTGCTGAGTGAGAAACTCCACCAGGCCTGGCACAGAGCACACGAAACACAACACGGTTCAAACACTCGATCGATTTGACATTGACAGACTGAGGCAATTAAAAGCATTATTAGAGTAATCACTAAAGACATGATCACACTGCAGTTTCAACAAAGGGCAGGTTACATTTGCTAAGTCTGATTCCACTCCTGAAAATCTTCCCAGTGTCTTGCGTGAGTCCAAATTCCTGAATCGGGATGCAGCCCAGCTGAGCCTGAATCAAACTGGTGAGAAGGGAATCAACAAACAAATAATAAAACAAAACAAAATGTACGGCATCAGAAATAAATGAGCATTTAATTAGTATTAAACATCAGTTCATTGCACAGCTACTTGCACTGTTTAATGCAGAGACAATGTCTACAAAGGTTGCATAAAGATGAAGCCAACTTCACTTATAAAAAAGCTCACATACACTCTGTGGAATCGTTCTGGTTGTAGCATAAATGTACTCCAGTACTGCAGGTGGCGCTATTTAACTTTCATGATAATTTCCACAAGAAAAGTAAGATTACTGCCGCTTCTCCAAGTCATCCATCTTGGAACGAATTGGCATGGAAACAGACTCTGTCGCATCTGTCACATACTCCGCATGTACAGTGGCGCTTGAAAGTTTGTGAACCATTAAGAATTTTCTACAACCGCAATTCCAAAAAAGTTGGGACGCTGTGTAAAATGTAAATAAAAACAGAATGCAATGATTTGCAAATCTCATAAACCCATTTTATTCACTCTGTTTTTATTTACATTTATTTACATTTTACACAGCGTCCCAACTTTTTTGGAATTGGGAATTTGGCATTTTGTTAACAATTGTTTACAACAGTGGTTTTTTATGGTGGTAACATCAGAAGATGAGGAAATATACCAATGAATAATGTGCATTTTATGTTCTTTTCATCAAGCACAGCATCCATGGTCGTGAATCTCTGGAAAAGATGAAATTCTGAAGCACGGATGTGTTTAATTATCAGACCTGGAGGACTTTTTGTTGTGATGGAAATTTTTGATTTTAAAAATATGAACACGCCAACTGGACTCACACGTTTTTGGTTGTTATGGTAACATGGACACTAAACCTCACTCCATGCATGTGCATACCACTGGATCGGATTACACAGAACGTTCACATGTAATTCGATTCATATAAACAGCTCGCTCGGAATCAACCGGAATGAATTCGTTCAGATCGGTGAAAATTATAAATCATAAATGAAATTTAAATGTCATATTGTCCTTATAGAATAAACATCAAAGGCTGTTCTCAAACAAATGGAAAATTCTGAATCATACCAGTTAACTTTCATGTCATTGCTTTTGATCTTTCCCTCCATTGGATACCTAAAAATCAGATTGAGAGAGTTCGTTTCTGTTTAATGAGTCCGAAAAGGATTATATCTAAGATTAAGGGAAGAAATATTTGTACTGACCGGATAGTGACCCTGTTCTTATCCTTGTTTAGCATGTTCAGGGTTCTCTTCTCACTGACTCTTAGCTGGACGTCACTGAACTCCTTCACCTTCGATATTATATCAACCTGACACAAGTACAGATTAATGACAGGTCTGGGATTTAAGTGAGAATATATACAATAATATAGCCCTCTTATAATAAATGCTAGAACTGCCTGACATGTTGGATTAAGGAAGAATAAAATGGCCAATAGCTCACCAGTTCAGACAAGGTTTCTGTATTGGTCACCTTCATAAACTGCTTCATGGTGTCGAACGCAACACAATATCGAGCCATCAGCTTCCCACTCTCTGTGCACAATTAAGAAACCGTTGATTTATCTAATATCTAATAAATACTGTACATAGAGTACGTGTCAGTTTGAGAAAACCCAGTGAATGCTGCTGAATGGTCGAGGTTTTGACCAAAATTGTTTTTTGCCTATAACATACAAACTTGTGTAAACTTGTGTTTACATCAGTTCAATTTTGGTGGTTTGTTGAAATCAGTAAAATGCATCTAAAATGGTTGCTGATAAACAAAATCTGAGTTGTAATCTTGTCATTTAAATCAACGCACATCTAAATGTTTTACTAATTACATACCATCATTTGTTGAATTTATTTCCCGGCACTTTTCTAAGTGAAGTCGGTTCGACTCGGATTAGAAAAATCAGTTTTGAGAAAACGAAGATCGTGTTACAAATGAAGACTTAGCATTGCGGCTCGTTCATAATTTAGGTCAGTGGTTCCCAAACTTTTCCAGGGAGACGCCCCCAAATGGCATTAACATGTGTGACCGAGGCCCCCTTTTGCAAGATGTCTTTAAAAACACATTAAAAATACAGACTTCTGAATATATCCCCCTTTTTTATTAATAATGACATCTTACATCTTTACATTACACTGCATTGGGAATTGATTGTGTGTGTGTGTGTGTGTGTGTGTGTGTGTGTGTGTGTGTCTGAGAGAGAGAATTTATTTTTCACACCAAATTGTTGAGGCCCCCCTGGCTCCCCCTGGCGGCCCCCACTTTGAAGACTACTGCTTTAGAGAACTTTGTTTTCCACACTCTTTTTACTTTAGGATTAGACATGTTAGGCTGATTGGCATGTCTAAAGTGTCCGTAGTGTATGAATGGCTTTTTGTATAATAAATGGCGCACTTATATAGCTCTTTTATCCAAAGTGCTTTACACTGTGTCTCATTCACACATTCACACACACACACTCACACACACTCACACACCAATGGATGTAGAGCTGCCATGCAAGGTGCTAACTTGCCATCGGGGGCAACTTAGGGTTCAGTGTCTTGCCCAAGGACACT
>JAFFST010044690.1:25814-40377 GCA_022414735.1 Noturus placidus | reverse complement strand
TATATATATATATATATATATATATATATATATATATATATATATATATATATATATACACACTCATACATTGAACAGTTTAACATGTTCCAGTGTGTGTAAGGCTTGGGGTGTTTCCTATTTGCATATTCATCGAATCTGGATTTCTTGATGAGACTCAAAAGGGAACAAATGCTCTTCTAGATAGTGAGCTATTGGTCAGAAAAACCCAACAATACTCATCACCTAGAGATCACCACATCATAGTGAAGCATGGTGGTTGTAGCATGATGTCATTTGCTTCTCTGACTAACCCGCTCACCTGACTCCTGTTGGACGGCCTCATCTCGACAGTAATAACATGATGTCGCTCTGCAGGAGGTTCAAAGTTTGGGGAAATTTTTCCTTTCTTTTTTTTAAATTCTGATTTAAACATCTCCAGAACTTTGTCCTGGATTTGTTTTACTCGCTCAATGGTCTTCATGATGCTGTTTGTTTAGGTATGTTCTCTAACACATTCTGGGTTCTTCCAGGAACATGTATTTTTTTTATTGAGATCATGTGACACTTTAATTACACACAGGTTCCTGGAAACTGCTTGCACCAAAACTAATTCATGGGTTTCACAACAACAGCAGCACTTAATATTTGTATGTGTTTTGATTCGTAAATAATACAGTAAATGATATTAATGTTCCCTCCCACTTTACTATTATAGGTTATTCTGTGTGGCTCCATGTCAGATTATAAACTGGAGAAAAGCTGAATCTTTTGTAGAAACGTTTTGGGGTTTTTTTTTTTTTCTTTAGACCATCCACAGCAAGTGAGTTGCATCTTCTGTGGCTTTTTTCTCCTCATCTAATGATCATGGATAGAAGTAGAACCACCACGTCAAGCGTTTATCACACAATATAGAAAACAGATGGTCCAAGTGCGGCCATACCTGCTCTCTATGGTCTCTGAACCACTCACTAACTGCAGGTACTTGTCTCTAGTCTGAGATCGAGTCATAATCACAGCAGTGGCTGATGTGTCAAACTAAAATAATGAAAACAACAACAACAATGAGGATAAAAGGTTATGAGCAGTAGTATTGTGTCCCAGAGTACCGTATTTTCCGGTGTATAAGCCGCTACTTTTTTCACACGCTTTGAACACTGGGGCTTAAACAACGATGCGGCTAATTTATGGATTTTTACGGGCTAACGAGCTTCATGCAGCCAAAACATTTAGCCTCGTCACATCGGACCAATGAAATTACCGAACAGATCACAGTGGACCAATGAAACTGTTCGAATTAAATCAAATGCACTCACACTAAATTCTTCAGATCCGTCATTTTGCGCTTCATGCACACCCTCATCACGGAAAACACATGAACAAATGCGTATGATGCAGCTTTCAAGTTAAAGGTGAGAAATCATTCACCAAAACTGGCCGCATGCGAAGAGCAACTTTTGCTCGAGTCTGCCAGTGGATCCTAACATCGTGGAGCTGTGTTAAAACATCTGCCATCACCAACGGGTTTCAAAAGGCTGCAGAATCTCTGTGTAACATCTTTCTGTGTAAATATCTCCTGTTACAACGTGGAGACCTGCGGCTTATAGACAAGTGTGGCCTATATATGTACAAATTTATTTTTCATTTTAAATTTAGTTGGTGCGGCTTATATTCAGGTGCGCTCTATAGTCTGGAAAATACGGTAATCAGGTTATTATTAATACTATGTCCAAATATACACGTTAAAAATTTGTGAATTATTAACCAACAACAGCTATAAACAGTTACAATAGCTATGAAAAACCCCCCAAAGCTAGTATGACGCCAAGTACGTAATGTGATGTGATGTTAGGTTCAGGACCTGTGGTCTGCCCGCTCTACCAATCATCTGCAGCATGTCGGCTTCGCTGTACTCCTCACACGCTCCACCCACGTAGTGCATGGTGGATTTGATCACCACCAGGTGAGCTGGCAGGTTTACACCCATCGCCAAAGTGCTGGTAGTGACTGAGAAACATTTATTTAGACAGTATATAAATAAATAAAGATATTAGTTACAGATTTGATCGAATACATAAGGAATAAAACACTATGTACCAAGCTGTTATAGGAAACTAATCAACTTCGGGGTGGTGTGATGAACGAAGTTACCCCTCTGAAGTTGATTAGTTTCCTCTAAAGTGTTTTATTGCTTTTACACCACAGCGAGTTGACAGCAATTTGTATTTTGTTATTAATTAAAGAATGACAATTTTTATCTGCTTATAGTTGCATTCCACATACAAGTTAATACACGGTCTCGCTTCAAGCTTACTTACAGCAGGTTTACTTCTAACGCTGGAGACTCCGTCCACGAATGTTAAATAAACGTCTCCTTACAGGATACTTCACCGCATCAACCGTTACATGCATTTAAAAAATAAAATCAGTTCATAAGGAGCGTCCACCGTGCTAGGCCATCCCTGTGAACGAGCCGTTACCATGGAAACGGTAACGTATTCGAACGAGCACATTAATAAGTCTGAGCTGCTGGATTTTTTTCATTAATTAACAAGTTCTAACCAATCAGAATTGAGAATTTATAAGTGCTGTGGTAGACGATGTCATCTACTTTATAAGTGCTTATAAATGTACGGTATATAGGTGCAGCTCAAAAAAATTTTATGTAGTGGAAAAGTTTTTTTTCCATTTTTTCATCATTTAATTCAAAACGTGGAGCTCTTCAGCAGACGGAAGAATATAGGGCTCTAAAATCTCCTGGTAGACGCTGCATCAACTCTCGACTTCAGAAAACACAGCAGTAGATGACATGGCTCCTCAAATCATCACTGACTGTGGAAACTTCACACTGGACTTCAAGCAGTTTGGATTCTGATCCTCTCCGCTCTTCCTCCAGACTCTGGAACCTTGATTTCCAAATGAAATCAAAATGTACTGAACCAGACTGAGAGATTAAAGCCTCAGGAAACCTTTGCAGGTGTTTTGGGTTAATGAGCTGATTAGAGTCTTCTCAGGTCCACATTTCTGTATTATAAATTCTTTCTTCTGATATTTTTGATTTCCGTTAGCTGTAAGCCGTACTCATCGAGCTTAAAACAAAAAAAAGGGCTTGAAATCTTTCACATTATGTGTAATGAATCTAGAATATATGAAAGTTCCTTTTTTTAAACTAAATTATGGGAAAAAATAAACTTTTCCCTGATATTAAATTTTTTGAGATGTACCTGTATACCTGGAGCAGGAAAAGAAAAGACCATCGTTAAGTGAAAGCTGCACTCACAGAGGACGGGCAAGTCACCGACTGTAAATGCGTCTTCGACCAGTTTCCTGTCCGACACACTGACACCAGCGTGGTGATACCCCACGCCACACATTATTAGATCTTAACGATGGCAGATGTGAAAGAAAATTTGCATCAGAGCACAGAACACACACACACACACACACACACACACACACACACATACGTCTATCTCTTTTCAAATGTCAAGGAATGAATTACAAATACATACCTCTGAGTTTGGTATCGAGAATAGAGTTGGCATATTTCATCAGCCTGTGAGGGAATAAAGTGATTTATACTGCCGACGGATCTATATAAAATGATGAATGTGTGAGAAAGTAAACGCACCTCTGTCTGTGATCAATACTCATATTGAATCTGGTGTCCTTGGTGAGCACAGCAGCAGACTGTTGAACTCCTTTCCTCGTGGAACAAAACTTTGAGGCGCACATATAAAAAAGAAAAATTCATACCACAGCACTGTTAAATTCTGGATTCTGATTGGTCAGAAGAACGTGATTAATATTCTATAACAGCAACTTCGAATTACAGGTTTATATTATATTAATACACTCGTTCTGATACTTTATTGTTTCCATAGTAACATTCCACGGCACATTCACAGGGACTTGAGTAATCGTCGATATGGTGTTATGTGTTCTGTAAGGAGTCTCCAGTGTCAGTGCTAGAGTGGGTAAAGTGAAAATGGAACATTCGATTTCTCTCACCACCAGCGTGGGTTTCTGGTCGGAGTAGGTCTGAACGATGCTGGCCATCTTGTAGTTGAGAGAGAGGTCGAATTTGAATTCATTCTGGTTGTTTGCACACGGGAATCCCAACACCACTTTCCTCAGTTTCACCGGCCGGTGGCTCTCGTCCATCTTCAGACATGCGGCTGGACCCGATTCGTCCGACAGCCACTCGGATATCTGCGCGTTCGGTCCATCGTTACTACCACGCTTATTAATAAACCATCGTTTAATCTACTTTACAGCACACAGTACATGTGTACCGCAGTCAGCTTGTTATGCTACAGGTTTTTAAAAAAAGAAAAGAATACACTTTAAAAATATTCTTTATGAGTTGCTGGAGTTTCAAAAAAAAATCAAGTTCACACAATTTTTTTAAGCACAATGGATCGTATTATACATTCTTATTTATTTATCTATCTGTTTGTCTGTCAGTCTCTCTGCCTGTCCATTCATCCATCTATCTATCCATATATTTCTATTCATACATCTATCATTCTGCTTGTCTATCCAACCTGACATTGATCTTTCATCCATGTTTTACATCCATCAATCTATCCATTGGTCGATTTGTCTAACCAATCTTTCAACCGACCTCTTATCGATGGTTGCATATCTATCAATCTATCTATCTATCTCTATCCATAGGTCTGTCTCTATGTCTGTCTGTACATCTATCTTTGTCTATATGTCAACACTTCCTTCAATCCATTGTCTTTCGCTTAGATTGTCCATCCATCTTAAATCTTTATCTATCTATCTGTATGTCTCCTTTTGTAACTCTTCTATCTATCTATCTATCTATATATATATATATATATATATATATATATATATACACATATTCGTTCATGCATCTTTTTATTTCAGTCTGTTTGTCTATCTATAGTACATCTTTGTCTGTCTCTGTCCATCCATCCATCCCTCCCCACTTCCAGTAGTGACCCTGCGTACATCCTGTAGGTTTGGGATGGTGGCTGAGACTGCTACAAATCTCATGCAGGTCTTTGAGTGTGGATCTACAGCCATGCGGTACGACTGCATGGTCTTCATTCTGCTGACCACGACCTCCAGAGTCGCTCCTCTGGTCACATCTTTCACCACATGGATCTACAACACAGCGCAAAATCACGGAGTGGGATTAAAACTCTGAGTCCCTGCCAGTGTTACCGCAATGACTGCAGCGCTAAAATATAAACGCTGCAGACCTCGTCGATCAGAAAGAGCCGGACCGAGTGCAGTAAAGTGTTATCTCTCCACTTCCTCGTCATACTGTCCCACTTTTCCTTCACAGAAGAATCATGTAGCGTTAATAAAGCACACTCTGTAAGGGTTTTTGTGTGGATATATAACTCATAAGTTTTAAATTACTGGTGTTGTCATGATGAGATGGGCATCCTGGATTTCAAAATAGTCGTCGATCTCCGTGTCTCCTGTCAGTTCTTTGCAGTTCAGTCCCAGTGGCCCGAATTTCTGCTTCCAGTTTTCATATCGCTGACTGCAAAGAGCCTTAATGGGCGCCACTGAGGGAGAAAGAAGAAAGATATATGCTTGCTTTTGTATAAATACAATAAATACATACATCTTTGAACATGTTGTGACCCACTGTAGACGGCCTTGACATCATGCCAAGGTTCCGTTGTCTCCATTAAGATCCGAATGATAGCCAACTCAAACAGCACCGTTTTCCCCGAGCCAGTGGGAGCGCACGCAACAAAGTTCCTGCTGCTGTAAAGAACCTGAAACACAGGAGTTATCAGTTCTAAAAAATAATGAGCAGCATAATATCCATAAACATAATACAAGAGTAAGGAATGAACAATACTGACATCATCCAGCGCTTTAGACTGCACGTAGTTGAAGTACGGGAACTCGCTGAAGACGCTCCTGAATTTAACAGCTGTGCAAATATCACTAAGGGAACCTTCACCAACCAGGAGGCGTTTAACACAGCTTACTCATCGGGCTGTTTAGTAAAGGATACGGATTTCAGACACGGGACGGAGGATCCCTGGTCCGGATGTGCCTTAAATCATGTGGGGGGAAAAATAGATTTGTTCTCGTCATTAGGATGCAGGTTTATTAACTTGTAGGGAACTTATATACACTAGTCTGATGTTTGCCTTTTATTAAATACTAGAATGGTCTCCGTGTACCATGTGATGCAAGGAGAGAAAAACACACCATGCTTAATCTATATATATATATATATATATATATATATATATATATATATATATATCCATTTTGTCTATCTTTCATTCTGTGAATCTATCCTCCTTCTTTTTCTATCTATCTATCTATCTATCTATTACGATACACTGATTTGTAGAAAATAATAGAATGGTCTCATTCACGTGTGGTGCAAGTATAGAATAGAAAACCACACCATGCTTAACTAGCTATTTAGCTCACTGTATATTTTTTTCATTAGCATTCTCTGTTTTTAAGCCAATTAGTCACTTAAGGTCCTGAGCCTCCAAAACATGGGACTGTGCAACACATTGTAGAGTTTACATACTAGATAGGTTATATCATTTAATTAAGACTTGTCCACCAACATTTGGCTATTTCATCACTTCCAAATACAATCTATATAACTTCTTAGTCCATCTGTTGCTCTGAGCAAATATTATCTGGGTGGTGATCCACTCCCAGCACAGCAGTAACACTGACATGGTGTATGGTGTGTGTCTGTGTGTTTGTGTGTGTGTGTGTGTATCAGACTCAGCAGCGTTGGTGGGTGTTTAATTTTGATTAGACCCTCTGTGCATGTTGAGTCCATATCACCTTGTATCTGAACAGGCTTGGGAGTGAGAGGGTGAAAAACAGAGCAGTCTTGTTGCAGACTGCTGCATCCCTCCATCTGGCCGGACTCTGCGAAAGGGCTACAGGAATCAGCCACGGCGTGAGGCAGGAGTGGATGCTCCGTCGCCGTAGCAACCGAACTGATACAGCGATGGTTCGTTGCTGGAACGGAAACGCTGTCGAGCTTCCTCATGGCAGGTTTAAATAACCTGTAGGGTTGGAAAGAGGAACACGGAAGGAATAAAACACTTCAGGATTTGCGGTTATAAGAAATGAATCAATTTCAGAGTGTTAATTCTAACTATGCTTCATCACACCGACACATGACGCAGTATTTTACTGTAACATCACTACACAATGTTTTTGGATAATAGCTATTTGACCAAAAATAGTTTGGTATAGCAAAATAACCGTGATACACAGAAAGAAAGACAGCACATAGGGAAGATCAAACCTTTTGATCTGAAGGTGTTTGATTAAATGTTTGAAATCGGTGTCGTGAACAAAAATATAATCGTGCCGACGTATTCATTTCTTTCATTAGAAAACCAACATTTCATTTACAAAAAAAATATATTTTTCTCGGAGAGAAATATTCCAAGAAGCAGCTGATAAGCGTCCAGTGTCGGTGTGAACTCCTTTAATATTGTTTAAAATGCATCTCAGGGAAATTCCTCAAGAAATCTGTTGAGAAAATGCCAAGAATACATTTCTGGAAATTCTAGGCAAAAAGGGCGTCTACTTTGAAGATGCTAAAATACGAAATTATTTAGATTTATTTATTTATTTATTTTTTATCGAAACATAATTCCCATAATTCCATTTGTGTTACTCCAGAGTTTTGATGCCTTTATTATTATTCTAAAATGTGGGGAAAAAAATAAAGAATGAGTGTGTCTAAACTTTTGACTGGTAATGTATATTCATATGTATATATTTATTTCATTTAAAAAAGTACATTACATTTTCACGGTACAGTCAGTACTGTTTATTTTTGTAATAAAGTGCAGCGATATTTTTCTTTGTGTTATGTTTTCATTCAGCATCAGTTTTAAAAACTATGGCTTGATTAATCGGTTATCAGCAGGTAAGTACCGCCCAACTTATCGGTATCTGTAAAATCCACTATCACGCAACCTCTAGTTACCGTAACATGTAACGATCTGGGTGACATTTATGTAAGCTGTAATACTGTTAAAATGTTTACCGGGTTGTGAGTTTAGCACCAGCGTGGTGAAAATGTCTAATTTCTCCCGAATTCTGTGACGCAGCAGGGCAGCCCTGAAGCCTACTGACAGTGGGATGGAATCCAGACACAGATACTTCAGGCCTCCACACTCCAAACACCTGCTGGGCTTCTGCTTCATCTGTCGGACTTTGGACACACTGTCCGACGCTGACACCAGGTCTTCGTAAAGGCGTCAAAAACTTCTTTGTCTTCTGAGAGTAAGCTTAATTAATAAGGAACGGGTGAGGGTAATTAACACAATAACAAATACTTAAATTAAGACAACAAAAATTTATTTCAGGTAGGCACCATGCAATTTAGAGAAAGAAAATTACAAAAAAAATTGAATTCGAGCATACTGTTTGCATAGCACTAGCCTGGCAAGTATTAACCTTGTGCTATCTAAAGCCGAACTTCTTTAGATCTGAACTTTGATGATCACACTGATGTGACTACACTGACCAGTAGAAGACAGGCTTTCTGCCTCTTTCTGGAGCTCCTGAGTTGCTGGGATTGCTGAAATTTCGGGTGCGGCATCCAGCTTCCACACGCTCTTCTGCTGACATAATGGTTTCCTGTACGATTATGAACAAACAGAAGATCAAATACAAAACAATTCCCTCCAATAAAAAGATTTAGAGCTGATACAAGATCTACAGAGCTCTAGAACAAAAAAAACTATTAGGGAAGCATCAGCTGACAGCATGAAGACTGAAATTCCCTATAAAATTTTGTGATCCGATTCCGTACATAGAGCGTAGTATTTTCTTTTGGAAGTCAGAGTGTTGGCATGTTGAAGTGCTCGATTGATTTCCAGAACAGCCAATAGCGTTTGAGATATATATATATATATATATATATATATATATACGCCAAAACCCCACCCAATCTGAACAAACCTGACAGTAAGCTTAGCAAGCAAGGTAAAAATCAAGAAGTTATAGATATTTATAACCAGTGTTTTCAATGGCTGTAGAGTCTGAGTGGCAGATAAAACGATAATACCAACTCTTAATGATGGAGACGGTGTACATGGACGGAATGCTCCAGCAGTCTGAGGTAGTGACATTCCGGACTTTGAATAACTGCAAGTTCGGTAAAACACTCATAGAACTGCCAACTCACACAAACTCCACTCTTTTCCACATAAATAAACTCCCAACCATTAATTCTCTCCCAAGCAACAGCTGGAAAAGGGAATTGTGTACACAGCCAAAAACACACCGACGACCCATGTTACATGCTAATGAGCTTAGCAAGACACGCCCCGAGGGCAGGGCATATACTTTCTAAATCTCTGTGGTCCAGTTACAAATTTTCCACTGAGGTGAAGGTCAACACGGTAGGATGGTGGAGCAGGTGTAAGTCCCATCAAGTACAGAACTATGTAAAGTAAAAATAAAAATTCCAAAATGTTTGGTGCTTAATTACCACTCTTAACAATCACCACTGTCTCGTTGCAAATTAAACACATGCAGTAGTGCTTAAAAGTTTGTGAACCCTTTAGAATTTTCTATATAACTGCATAAATCGGACCTAAAATATCATCAGATTTTCACACAAGTCATAAAAGTAGACAAAGAGAACCCAATTAAACAAATGCAACAACAATATTATACTTGTTCATTTGTTTATGATCAACTATTACACGTGGACAAGCCAGAAGGCTATTGAGGGGAAAAAAATTGTGGACAGATGGCATCAAAATAGATCTTAGATATATTACACATATATATAATATGATATTGGATCCATCCATCCATCCATCCATCTTCAACCGCTTACTCCTTTTCAGGGTCACGGGGAACCTGGAGTCTATTTCTTCAATAAATAAATGACCAAGTATAAGATTCTCTTTATTTACATTTAGGATTGGACGTTTTTGTCCAATCAGGGAAGTGAAAATACTAAAGTACTGGCTATCTTTCTGCTTGTTTATATGATACTGTCGTGGTCATTTCACGCCAAACGATACGTGTATACTTAAACAATCCCTTAGGCAGGTGTCACGCAGTGTTTAACTGGACCAACTCAACACAAGTACTGAATAAGTCGTCAAAACCTGTTTCTCAGCAAGTGAAACAAACACCTATTGATTTCAGGGACACGTTAAATAGAACAGTCCGCTCACACTTTATGAACCACTGGTCTGTCAAAGAACAAGTTATGCAGGGAACAGGGGAACTCTGATGATGACTCCAGCATCCTGATGATGACTCCAGCATCCTCTGGGTTCACATCAACTTCTGCTCCTAATAATCTGTAAACAAAGCAGAGCTGTGTGTCTACAGCAGGTTATTTCCACCAGTCTCCTGCACCTCTAGAAATAAACATGTGTATTTTAACTATAAAACATTCTCTACAATAAAGAGGCATCACTTTAAAATTTAACAGACCTTTAAAGACTTGAATGACTGAATAATACCTATAAACTCCATAGCAGCTAGCTAACAGCTAGATTTAGCTAGCAACAGTCCAAACTTAACACACTTATCCATTTTTAGGCATATTTTGTTGAACATCTGAACTAGATTAGAGACTCGATATATTTCTTGTAGGACGTAATTCTCACGTTGATGTGTTATTTATTAATACATTACTAAAGTTGTTTTTTGTCAGTTTCATGAAGATAGCTATCTGAGCTAACCTACCGAGGTGTTTTTTCGTCTCGCGACGCGATCTCGCGCTGGCTTTGCTAGCTAGCACGCATGTGTGACGTTAGCTCGTCGATATTAAATCTTAATTCGGTTCAAAAGTTTCACTTTTTAATTGAGCAAAGTTTTTTTCCAAGTGTAAAGTGACATAATGAACAGTGACAAATACATAACTAGAGGTATTAAACGTTTAAAATCAAGCCAAGGACGCGGTTGAGAGGGAAGGAAAACCCCGCAGCTGTATCCCAAACAGCTTCCTAGTGCACTAAATATGACGTTCAAGCCGTTAGTTTATGTCCTTTGTAGTGTACGTACAGGAGAAGTAGGGATGAATTTGGGATGCGACCCGTGAGCGATTGAAGCAGGCACACTTATTTCGAGACAGTGCAGGGTAGAGGAATGTGCGGGGGTCAAACTAATGTTTAAAACACGGAATTAAATAAGAAAACATCCGAGTGTTAAATATTTATAAAAAAAAATAAAATAAAGCAAAAGTCCCCTGAGCGTCTTCGCTTGATTAACGTTAAGGAGCATTTATGTATGTTGAATTAAAAGTATATTCTTATATTAAGCTGCACTTTTATCGTCTTCGCTAGATTTGGTAATAAACATATATAATATAAACCATGTTTAGAGAGTTTATAACTAAATAAAGCTTGACAGGACTTGGAGAGGGATGTGAGCGTTAAGGCTTGTACCTCAGCCAATTCACACACACAGTTCTAGAATATTACAAGGAACTCGCTATAAAATATTCCGTGCATTTGTACTTATATAAAACATTTTTAAAGTCTGATTAAAGTCGGCTTCATGGTTAGCTAGCCGAAGGGCACGGGCGAGTTGCTTTTCACACGAAAAAAGACGAACTTGTGTGGTTTTACTGTGAACTGAGCATCTCTCCACCGCTAACGGGGGTGAAGCACGTGGAGTGAACGCGTGAATACGGGTATATTTAGTAAAGAAACGGCCGGAACCGAGCCGCTTTGTGGTGCCGTGTGTTAGCCACACGGGTCTCACTCTCCACTCGGGGGTTCCGTGCCAGCTATTCGGACTGTTCCACTTGGCTTCGGGTGACACCATGTCTAACATTGTGTTGAACGATAGGATTCATTTGAATATTCAGTAAAGATATCCGCGTGCCATCCTATACTTCAACAATCCTTGGATTATAAATCTTCATGTTCGTGTTTTAAGAGTGAAAACGCCGTGGTTTTGTTGCGGGACATGCGCGCGCGCGCCTTCCCCCCCCCCCGCCAGCACGTGCAGTGGTATCGTCCGTGGACCAGCGGCGCAAACATGGCGGCTTCGAAATGGATGGAAGGCTTTTCCAAAAAATGAAATGATCTCGATTCGGTGTTGTTGTTCTCGGTTTCAGCGACAGAAAGGTATGCTGAACTCGCTGATTTAATGTTTCTTCTACAGTCAGAAGCTCCGTGTTTGGTCCAGGTTCTGGGGCGGCTGCTTTCTTAGCCTCGATATGGGCAGATAATGGGCAGTCATCGCTACCTCGCTAACACTTAGTGTTCTTATTCTTCTAGCATGCTTTAGCAGTCGGAATAAAATGAGCTGGAAGAGAGCGGGGTGTCAGACGCGCTTTAAGAACCATTTAACATGCGATCTCGGTGTTTTCAGCCTTTGTGCATGCTCGGGAATTGCACGGTTGAGCGTGTTCCAGGCTGCAGGACTCAATGCTGTTCTACAACATGGCAAATCTGACTTGATCAACATGACATGCGATCAATGGGTATAATGCTCATGTGGACTCCTCATGCATGTTCCTTTATCATCCCTTTATGAACTTGCACCAAGTTTCCTTGAAACTCCTCATGACACCACATGGGATTTATGTCAGTGGATTGAACTTTCCTTTTGCTGTACATTGTGTGTGTGAGAGAGTGTGTCTATCTGTCTGTCTATCTGTCTGTCTATCTGTCTGTCTATCTAAAATATTCTATTCTATTATATACACCCACATTTTCCCCATATAACTGCAATACAGGTTGGTGTTTGCAGTCAGACTGCAGTGAAGAACACATGCGTGATAATAATTTATCATTTATAATTTATCACTGTGTAGAGCGCTTTTTACAGTGGTACATTGTCTCAAAGCAGCTTCACAGAAATATCATTTTTACATTTACAAGCGACTTACAGATGAGACACACTCACACACCAATGGTAGCAGAGCTGCATGCAAGGTGCTAGCTTGCCATCGGGGGCAACTTAGGGTTCAGTGTCTTGCCCAAGGACACTTCGGCATGGGATCACCCGGGCCGGGATTCCAACCACCAACCCTACGATTAGTGGATTAGTGGACAACCCGCTGATATAATGCACATTTCCTGATTCTAAGATTGGTGTAAAACTCTTTAATTCACAGTTCAGCGTTTTTGCCGATCCAGGTACAGTAACAATGCAGTATGTTTTCCTAAAAAAATACTGAAAACACGAATGAATTGTCAATACAATTCTATATACTGAAACAGCGTTTAATGTAGATTAATTAAAGATGCTGCAAACATGATTTCAAAAATGTTAAAAATCCTTACAGTGTTACGATGACACCATATGCATTCAGTGCAATTTTAACTATAATAAACCAGCAAAAAACTCCTTATTATGTATTATCTTATCAGGACTGTGTTGGATGGCAGGTTTCACAGTGATTGACAGTAACATTTCCATGGTAACATAAACCCGCCTCAGACCGTAGCCCTATTCGCACGGGATTAGCTTTACATGTGAAGGTGGGTAATATAATTATTACCCGGGTGTCCCTGGGATGGTCCGATTAAGTCATGTCGGTATTTCTTACTTCCTGCAAGTATAGAACATGCTGTGTTTTACCTAAAATGAGCATAATGTGCGTGTTTGTGTGTGTTTATATATATATATATATATATATATATGCCGTTTGAATTGATGTGCTGGTAAAGAGTGCGTTATATCCTGTGGGAAAAGAGGTTCTAAGCTCCAGGGCACGTTCACTCTTTTTGTCTCATCTGCCACCGAAACCAAAATGAAACAGAGTTTAAAAATGCGCACAAATAAAGTATAGAAGCCGTCTCGGAGAAGCAGTGCTTTCATGGGTTTCAGGTAAGTTATTGTGTTCCTAGCACAGGTACAGCCTAAAGACATCATGATTAACCGCAGTTTGCGTGGACACACCCAAGTGCTTATAATAAAGATCAAAATCCGCTTTTAATTAAATAAGGTATATGTTATCTGTAGGTGTATGTATGACACCTATCGTTCAGTCCCTTTCATACCAGGCATTAGTAGATGTTCTGTTTTCCTAAGTGGGGCACCAATCATGGGGGGTCTGTGAGCTCATATATGCAGAAGGAGGCAGATAGCACTTTCCTCCATGTCTGTTACACCGCCCCATGACGTAGCATGAGCAGCAGTTTGAAAAGGTGCGGTTGGCTGGCTTCACGTGTTTTGGAGGAAGCTTGTGACGGCCTTTACTTTCCCGGGTTGGTAGCTGTTGAATGATAGGGAGACCTAACTGGTGGGTGCGAATTGGCAAAGACTAAATTAAGGAGAAATTGGGGGAGGGGGGTGAAAAAGGAAAAACCATGTGTCCTGGATGATCGGATCATAAGTGCGGGGGTGAACAGGGTCCGATGTGTCCGAGACACACTGTGATCTGGTTACTCCCCTGATCAACTGCATCATTGTGCATCTGTTCGGCAATTGCGCTGAAATGTAGAGTTCTCCAGCGGTAGGCTGATAAATGCAATGCTATAACAGCAGATACAGTGCTTTGCGAAAGTATTCGGCCCCCTTGAACTGTTCAACCTTTTGCCACATTTCAGGCCTCAAACATAAAGATATAAAACTGTCATTTTTTGTGAAGAAT
>JAFFST010044690.1:14635-24748 GCA_022414735.1 Noturus placidus | reverse complement strand
TCCGGAGAGAGTTTGCTGCACTGAAAGTAAAGGGGCTGAATAATTTTGCACGCCCAATTTTTCAGTTTTTTATTTGTTGAAAAAGTTTGAAATATCCAATAAATTTGGTTCCACTTCATGATTGTGTCCCACCTGTTGTTGATTCTTCACAAAAAATTACAGTTTTATATCTTTATGTTTGAGGTCTGAAATGTGGCAAAAGGTCGAACAGTTCAAGGGGGCCGAATACTTTCGCAAGGCACTGTAAGAATTAAGCTGTTTCTCAAAGCAGTTGTCATCGTTTGTAGGTTTCGTTTGCAGAAACAGCCTGTACCGGTACATGAGAGAGGATTCACTAAACATTTCTGAATGAAGACAAACAAGTAATAAATGAAGACTGCTGTAAAAAATGCGTGCGACATTTCATCCAGTGGACATGATGTATGAAATCTGATCACAAGTGATCACTGGAGTTGCATTTAAAATGCCCAGTGTAAACCGTAAACCATGTTTTTGGCTGTGTACTTGTGATCGGATCACTCGAGACTGATGTTAAATACCAATAACAATTATGGCATTTAGCAGACTACCATCTATAGCATTCACACGTCTGAGCAATTGAGGTTTAAGGGCCTTGCTCAAAGGTCCAGCAGTTTGGCAGTGCTGGAATTTGAACCCCCAACCTTCCGACATCTTATCCGACATCTTATCCAACATCTTATCCAACATCTTAACCACTGATTGATCACCAATTGATCAGAATCGCTACAGACGTCCTCAGACAACACACTTATTTCTGCTAATCTTACTGACAAACTGTAATAAATTGCTCAGAAGTTCAAAATGAAAAATCCTAATTCATGTTTTTAATACTGAGCTGTAAAAATCCGAGCTTTACACAGTCATAATTACGTGTTATAAGTAATACATGGCTGTAGAGATGGTCACTGTGTTAGTATCTAGGACAGGAATCAACAACCAGTCTTTACAGTGCAAGCTTCTAGTGCATTATTTAGCAAGTAACTGGTAATTAGCAGACAGTTGCTTAATGAGCCCTAATCTAATACGTTGGCTAGTAGAAACTCTAACAATAGGCTAATAAAATAGTCAACAGTGGGGTGCTGTGATGAAGCGGAGTTACTGTCCCTGTGGTTTAGCTGTGCTACTGTCAGAGCTGTTGTTATAGAAAATTAATCAACACCTTCCGACCAATCACAGTCCAGAATTCAACAGTACTGTGATATAAATTGTGATTCTGATCATTTAATTTCAGTTGCATGGATCAGATTCTGATCAGGTTCTATTACTACAGCAAGGTAAAATTTGACCATTCATCCGAATTAATTAAATTCTGCCTTTTTTCTTCTTCTTTCATCTCACAGACATAGTCCCAAGGCATGTCTGCTTTGAAGGAGAATACCAAGAAAGAGGAAAATGACAAACCCATGTCACAAATCTCTTGTCCTCTAACAAGCCAGCCAGAATTCTCTCCTGAAGGAAGTGTATTAGATGCATCAATGCAGTGCCCACATGAGAACATGACACCAAACAGTGACCAAGCAGATCTTCTAAAACATGTTTGTTTTATTGACTCCATCTGTGTTGATGGACCTGCCAAAGCTGCCTATGTCAATGGATCAGTTTCTCCCCACATTTCACAAGACATGTTATTGGACATCTCCAAGTCAATGCACACAGAAAATTCTACCAACACACCCACCATCCAGTTAGAAGACTGCGATCCTCTTCAAAAAGATGAAGAAATGGCCATAAGACAGATGGTAACGGCTGAAGATGTGGAAAACCGGGGCATATGGGGCTTTGATGCGTATTCTCCAGAGAATTCATTGGACAGTTATGACGATGGAGATGATCTTGAGTGGACTCCCCAGAAAGAGTTTATGAAGTTTCTGCTGGAGGATCAGGATTGTTCTGAAATGGAGGCAAAAATACCCGCTGCTTCGTCTAGAAGGAAGCGTAAATTGGATAAGGTGATGATGGTAAATCCCACAGAAAACTCAAAAAACCATCATCCTGGAGAGGGCAGTGAAAAAGAAGCAGACCTTGAAGCTAAACAATCCAAAATGCATTCACGAATATCGAGCAAGTCACAGTACTCGAACGGAACAGCAGTGGCCTTCAAACACCTTTTACAGAAACCAGCAAAAATCAGGAAGAATAGTCGAAAGCCTGGATATGTTAGGGAAAATCTGGCTCGTGACTCTGGCTCGGAGGAAGAGCCTGCATTATTTCCCAGCAATAGCCGTTTCAAGGACAAATCTCATTCACAAACGCACAAAAAAAACTGTTCGAATCAAAAGCCATTCATATGCAAAGAGTGTGGAAAGGACTTTTATAATCACACCTCGCTTTTGAAACACATAACTGTTCACCAGACAGACAGACAACAATTTGTCGAGGGGCTTACAGGAACAGATGAAATAACAAATGAGGGCAAAGATGCAAGGTTACAGTGTCCACAGTGCTCTTTCGGAACCAACTGCCCCAATACCTTTGTCCAACATGCAAAAACACATGAGAAAGACAAGCGGTATTATCCCTGTCAAAAGTGTAACTTCTTGGCAGCGAGTAAACATGATATAATTGCTCATATGCTTAGTAAGCATCCTGTCACTGATGCTCAGTGTACAATAATCAGAAGGCAAGACATACTACAGAGACGAAAAGTTGGTAAGTCGGATAGAAAACCAAAACTGGTAAGGAATCACAAACCTTTGGACAAAGATTTGTTATTCTTACATGACTCTGAAAATACCAACTGTTCATCTTCACCCGAGAGCAAAGCGCAACAATCCATATGTGCCGAAGACTCGAACGGTCTTTTACAAACGGGTAAACCAAAATCAAAAGACGCTGCAGATGATAAATTGGACAAAAGTGAATCGAAACTTGACAAATCGATTCACACACTTCTGTCGCGGAAGAGGAATCGCAACTCAAAAAGCAAGTCTACTCCAAACTTTGATGAGTTTGGCATTAGGACTGGGAGTCCAGACCTTGGTAAATGCTGCAATGATGATTTTCTCAATCCAGACGAGGGATCACCATCCCCTGCCAAGTGCAAGGGGGAACTATTTGCACTAAAGAACGATGACTCAGTTTGCACTCTAAAACCTGATCATAACGGTCAAGGATTCCGCTGTAATAATGACTGTTCTAAAGAAGAAAACTCGAGCACTAACTACAAACCCGTACCCTTGGTGAAGCCGACTTTAAAGAAGTCCCCTTCCAAAAGAAAAATGTCCACTCCATTCCACAACCTACAAGGTCAAGATATTCTGATTGATTTTCCCAAATGCAGGCAAATCTTCCAGAAAAGCTCCAGTCTCTACCTTATTAAAAATTGTGATGCAAAAGATGGCGTACATATCAGTAACAACACATTTAGAAACTCGTACGACTCGGGTGACCTCTCCAAGCTAGAACCAGGTTTGCCACAGACCGCTTCTATCAAAGAAGAATGCATGGAAACAGAAGTGTGCGGTGATATCAACGAATCAGAGTCCATAGTGAAAAATGGGAACTTCAAATTCGATCTAAAGTCTTGCCCCTACTGCCCGGCTGTGTTTCAGTCAGGGATTGGCCTCTCCAACCATATACGAGGGCATCTGCACAGGGTGGGCGTAAGCTATAAAGCACGTCATGTTGTGTCTGTAGCCCAAGTGGCTTCCCAAGATAAAGTGCCTGCTGTTCGGCGAAGGATGACAGCGATACCTCAAATTAAAACAGGTACGTTTTTAAATTATTTTTTCCTCAGGACTTTCTTTACCATCCTGTTGCCCCATTCACTAAAGGTATGGTGAAGTCCAAGACTTTGGGTTTCCATTTCAAGGACTTATATCCTGTACAGCTGGGCTATAAGGCTAATTCATACCTTACATATCCCGCAAAAGAAACTTGCTTGCAAAGCCTTTCCCCATGAATGGTAAAAACTGATGAACTTTTAGTGTTCTTGTACTTGCTTGCAAGGTCTAGCATGGTTTCTCAGGGTTTGATCAAGTACAAGACTTGGGCAAATAAATAAAGCTTGGTAAAATTCTTTCGTTTTCCCATAGTAATATTGTTTTACAATACAGCTTTATTTGTTTTAACCTATTCCCTCAGTCGGTCAAGTCCAAGACCAAGTTAATGAATGGCACAAATTCTGGATGATTATGTCTTGAGAACACTACTAATGCAACAGGACAGGTGTATTTAGATAAAATTTGTAAAAGGTCCAGACACCTAAAATTCCTTGGTTACAAAGGTTCAGATAAGCAACAAAAATGACTAAATGGTGACCATTTACCTTTGTATCTTTTAATGCGTAATCATTAGTGATTAGTTTATGGCTCTAAAGAAGACAGTTTAGAGTGGTTATGTTCACTTTTCATGTTACCACCTTTCACTAGCGCCACAGGCTATGGACCTAAGAGATATCAGTTTGAAGAGGGGATTTGGGTTTAGATTGTGAAGAAGAAGCCTTGGCATGACGTTTTTCCAGTTGATCCCAAAGGAGTTCAGTGGGGTTGAGGTCTCTGGTACAGGACAATTGAGTTCCTCCACTCCAACCTTGGCAAACACAGGCAATGCACAGGAGCATTGTCCTGCTGGAACAGGTTTGGGCCTCTTGGTTCCAGTGAAGGGAAATTGTAATGGTACATCATGCAGAGACATTCTGTGCTTCCAAATTTGTGGAAATAGTTTGGGGAAGAAGCACATACACATGTGAGGGTCAGGTGTAGACATTTCTGATCTTTTATATATACAAAGTCGTTACATTCAAAGTTCATGACTCAAAAAAAACCTCATAACTAATGTCATCCTAATGCTTTGATTAATATGCGAGTTATTTTATTTCTTGTTATAACAGAGGTTGACTTGCCGTTGATCGAGCAGCCTTCAGAGCCAAGCTCGGAGCTCACATGCCCATTATGTAGAGAATGGTTCTACACCAAGACCGGATTATCCAATCACGCTCGGGGCCATCTGAAGAGGCTGGGGAAACCATGCTCGACGTCTACGACCAAATCACCCGTGATCCTCCTGAAGGAACTGATGCGTGACAAGAAGCAGTTCCAGCTTAAATTAAAGGCCCTTAAAAAGAAGTGCCGCACAAGGAACTCTGCATATCCTTTCAAATTTAATAACGGTCTCATCATTTCTACGGGGAAAGTGCAGCGTTTTGCACATGGCAACAAACGACACGGACATGTTTCCTCTCGATCGGCGGAGGAAAAGAAAAGGACAGAGAGTAATAAAGATGCAATGAAAGGATCACCATCGAGTGATCTGATAGGAATTCTAAAAAAGAGGAGAGCTCATGAGGAGGCCAAAGTGAAAACCTTGCCCCAAACTGCGAGGAAAGCTCTTGTTGTTAACACAGTTAAAGAGCGTGATCAATCAGCACAACTACCAATCTCAGTATCAGGTACTTGTTTAAGTTCTTTTTTCTTGTTTTGGAAAATTCACGGTGGATTGTTTCTGCTACAGTTTATGCTAATATGTTTAACCATGTTCACATTTTTATTAAAAGAAAACTACTTTCAGTAGTAATTTTTTATAAATATATCCATCTATAGATTTATTTTATCCTTGTTTAATGTACATGTAAACAATACCTAAACATTACAGTTTTATATAAAGTCTATAGGACTACCGTTTAAATAGAAGCATTTTTATAAAGTCGAGCTGTGTTTTTAGTGAAAATGACATTTGCATTTGTTTTTATATAGCGATTATTTGTTCACATAGTGCTTTGATAATCTAAATTTGATGTAAATGTATTTAAATGAAAGTGTTGCCGAGTTCTACTATGAAACCACTTTTTAAAAGTACCTTTAAATACCTTTTACATGACATTCTGTGTAATCGTGTCACTTCAGTAATATGAACACTAACAAACCCGTGTACACCACACTGACTTAATGAGCACCCTTTGTGCTCTGATTTGTGTTCTGAGACCTGAACATTGATTTGTTTAGTCAAATTCAACATGACAAAATTTGTTTGCAGTTGCTCTGAGAAACTCGGAACAATAACTGCACAGTGTGTGGTTTTTTTTTCCAAGCTAAACTTAACTGAAAACAGCCAAGACGTTTTAGGTTCGTTTTCTCGCATATTATACGTCATTTAAATATAAACATTTTAAGTCCAAATTCTTTGCTATGTAACGATGAGTAAACAGGGGCCCATGTCAAAGGGACTTGAATTAAATAGTCTACAACTATTAATAATTAATTATGAATTTAAATATCAGTAGAAATTTAATTTGTATTCTTGAAATTCTCTTCCTAAGATTAAATTAGATATCCATGCTAAAGTCCATTAATCTGTCTACAATTATTGACTCGGTAATGAATTAAATTCGTATTTTTTCCTACATTTGAGAGTATGTGAAGTTTATTCCTGTTACAAAATGTTTTGAAAATGTAAGTGGATATGTTGCTCTTGCTCTTGAAATTCAGTCCACACAACAAGGAAAGGAAGATCATTTTATTCCAATGAGCCATGTACTAACCCAAGATTAAACAAGGTATTCATATTCAAGTGGATTAATGAGATTTTACAATTCTTGATTAATTAATTCATTTAAATGAGTTTTTCCTACTTATTTGAATACACGTGTTACAGTATACTTTTGGGACTGTATGCCTTTTAAAAAATATTTAGACATTTTTGAAAGAACATTTCAGATTTATTTTTAAAATTCAAGATATGCTCAAGAAGAGAATAAAGATGAAACATAATAAAAGTTTAAGTTCTATACCGTTTTATCGTCTTGTATTCACGATGGGCCATTTGTTCTCTCAATGGACAGAACTGAGTGTTTACATTTCCATAAATGTGTTGGTATAATCTTAGTAAAATATCAATAATAGACATTTTAAAGGTAATACATGCCAAATCTCATAGTTGTATTTTTATTACTTCCTTAGATAGAGCTGTAACGGCCAGACTGTGGTCATGTGACCAATTATATCACAGAATCAAGGCAATAATTTCACTAGAAGAAGTGTACAATTTCTGTACAAAAACCAAAGCAAATTTTTGATTGTAATTGTGACTAGAGGGATTCATTTGGATTAACTGTAAACTGTATTATTTTTTTTTAATTACTGGCAGGAAAAGTGACATAAAAGGCAAATAGGCTAGAGTAAACACCATAAACACACGCATTCTAAAAATCTCTGATAAAACGGAAGTTAAATTGTTGAACATAATGTAAGAATTTGGCTGTTTGTCTAACGACCGAGTCTCTCTCTGTTTCAGAGAAAAATGAACTAAACAGAAAAGTTTGCGTCCACTGTAACGCGACTTTCCATAGCGGAGTTAGCCTCTCCAATCACTTGCGGGCTTATGCACGACGGAAAAAAAATGCACTTTTGGATGGAACAAGTGAGTCATTTTACATTTTTGTGCAATCTAATAGCATTATAACCTGAGAATGTAAACCTGAGAATGTAGCGATGCTTTGATTTGTCGGTAGCCATGTTGTTCACCTTGAATAAAGACGCAGTACTGGATCTCTGGCAGTACTGGGATTTGAACTCGCAAAGACAGAAGCTGGAATATGCATGTATATCTTTAGATTAACAGGATACCTGTAAATCTCTGATTTTGTTTTACCTTTAGGAAGTTTTAAGTTTTTTAATATTCACCAATGGTAAATTATTTAGATTACTACTATAATTTCAAGTGGTAAAATTTTAACTTGAAAGTCAACCAAGACCTTGGAATTATAAAGTTCTGTCATTTGTTTTATTTCTCATTTTAGTTATTTATTTATTCATCCATTATTTATATATTATAATTTGTGTAGAAATGGCTTAGTTTTATAAATACAGTACAACACATTGTAATACACTGAAATATAGTATAATATATCTAGTGTAGTCTTGACATTAATTTGTAGAGAATGAATAATTAGGAAGTCTGTGACAGCGGTGTACAGTTTAGAGTCTACATCAGAGTGGATTTATTTATGGCTCAGTGGTAAAGGATGTGCACCTGCCTCATGAGTGCAAATCCCAGTGGTTAACGGATGTGAGTCTGCTTTCAGAGGAGTACTATCACCCACACTTCCTCTCTGCTGTTCTCTAGTGCGACAAGAACAATGTTTAACAACACCGTGGTAGTGATGGTAGTGGTAGTAGTGACGGTAGTGACGGTAGTACTGGTAGTGACGGTAGTGGTAGTAATGACGGTAGTGATGGTAGTGACGGTAGTAATGGTAGTGATGGTAGTGACGGTATTGATGGTAGTGACGGTAGTAATGGTAGTGACGGTAGTGATGGTAGTGACGGTAGCACTGGTAGTGATGGTAGTGACGGTATTGATGATAGTAATGGTAGTGATGGTAGTAATGGTAGTGATGGTAGTGACGGTAGTAATGGTAGTACTGGTAGTGACGGTATTGACGGTAGTACTGGTAGTGATGGTAGTGACGGTATTGATGATAGTAATGGTAGTGACGGTAGTAATGGTAGTACTGGTAGTGATGATAGTGACTGTAGTACTGGAAGTAATGGTAGTGACGGTAGTAATGGTAGTGACGGTATTGATGGTAGTGATGGTAGTGACGGTAGTAATGGTAGTGATGGTAGTGACGGTAGCACTGGTAGTGATGGTAGTGACGTTATTGATGATAGTAATGGTAGTGACGTTATTGATGATAGTAATGGTAGTGACGGTAGTAATGGTAGTAATGGTAGTGACTGTAGTAATGGTATTACTGGTAGTGACGGTAGTGACGGTATTGACGGTAGTACTGGTAGTGATGGTAGTGACGGTATTGATGATAGTAATGGTAGTGACGGTAGTAATGGTAGTACTGGTAGTGATGATAGTGACGGTAGTACTGGAAGTGACGGTAGTAATGGTAGTGACGGTATTGATGGTAGTGACGGTAGTGATGGTAGTGACGGTAGTACTGGTAGTGACGGTAGTGGTAGTAATGACGGTAGTGATGGTAGTGACGGTAGTAATGGTAGTGATGGTAGTGACGGTATTGATGGTAGTGATGGTAGTGACGGTAGTAATGGTAGTGACGGTAGTAATGGTAGTGACGGTAGTACTGGTAGTGATGTTAGTGACGGTAGTGATGGTAGTACTGGTAGTGATGGTAGTGACGGTATTGATGGTAGTGACGGTATTGATGATAGTAATGGTAGTGACGGTAGTAATGGTAGTGACGGTAGTAATGGTAGTACTGGTAGTGATGGTATTGACGGTAGTACTGGAAGTGATGGTAGTGACGGTAGTAATGGTAGTGACGGTATTGATGGTAGTAATGGTAGTGACGGTAGTAATGGTAGTAATGGTAGTGACTGTAGTAATGGTAGTACTGGTAGTGACGGTAGTACTGGTAGTGATGGTAGTGACGGTAGTAATGGTAGTGACGGTATTGATGGTAGTAATGGTAGTGATGGTAGTGACGGTATTGATGGTAGTAATGGTAGTACTGGTAGTGACGGTAGCACTGGTAGTGATGGTATTGATGGTAGTACTGGTAGTGACGGTAGTAATGGTAGTAATGGTAATGACGGTAGCACTGGTAGTGATGGTAGTGACGGTATTGATGGTAGTACTGGTAGTGACAGTAGTGATGGTAGTACTGGTAGTGATGGTAGTGACGGTATTGATGGTAGTGACGGTAGTAATGGTAGTGACTGTATTGATGGTAGTGACGGTAGTAATGGTAGTGACGGTAGTGACGGTATTGATGGTAGTGACGGTAGTAATGGTAGTACTGGTAGTGACGGTAGTGATGGTAGTTACGGTAGTACTGGTAGTGATGGTAGTGACGGTATTGATGGTAGTGACGGTAGTGACAGTAGTGACGGTAGTGACGGAATTGACGGTAGTACTGGTAGTGATGGTATTGACTGTATTGATGATAGTAATGGTAGTGATGGTAGTACTGGTAGTGATGGTAGTGACTGTAGTGATGGTAGTACTGGAAGTGATGGTAGTGACGGTAGTAATGGTACAGTGCCTTGCGAAAGTATTCGGCCCCCTTGAACTGTTCGACCTTTTGCCACGTTTCAGGCCTCAAACATAAAGATATAAAACTGTCATTTTTTGTGAAGAATCAACAACAGGTGGGACACAATCATGAAGTGGAACCAAATT
>JAFFST010044690.1:2500-10189 GCA_022414735.1 Noturus placidus | reverse complement strand
TGATGGTTTGGATTTTTTTTCACCTTTAATAATAAACACCTTCATTTACAAATTGCATTTTGTGTTTACTTGTGTTGTCCTTGACTATTGTTTAAATTGGTTTGATGTTCCGAAACACTTAAGTGTGACAAACATGCAAAGGAACAGGAAATGAGGAAGGGGCAAACACTTTTTCACACCACTGTAAGTGTAATAAAACACCTGGGGATGTTCTGTAAGAGGTATCTAATGCATCAATGTCATGAATTCTTACACATATAAATATCTTTTGTTCCTGTGTGCAGGTTTTGTGACCTGGTCTTCCAGGGCCCGCTCTCCGTGCAGGAGGACTGGGTGAAACATTTACAGAGACACATCATGAACACAGCGGTGGCACACACGGGCGCAGCCATGGTGGAGGTCACTTGCTTTCCGAAAGATGCAAACACGCACACCCCCCCACAGACGTCCTCATAAGGCCGTCCGACCTTAGTGTCATTTGTGTAAATGACTTTCATTTTGACTTCCGCGGGAGTTTCTACATGTCGAGTAACGAGTCGATGATTTTTTCAGCTCATCAGCTCACGGTGACGTTCAGCTCTCTAACACAGCCGTTTTTTATATAGCGTTATATTGTCCTGGTATTTTATAGGACTCATTTATTGATGATAATCTGATTTGAGTGGAGACCAAGACACCAAAACACAACTGTTACCTCAGACACTTGACATACGGTGGGTTTTATTTAAGGAATTTTAAAAAAAAAACAACGCGTTACAAAACCTGTATGGATTTTTATGCGGTTAAATTTTTTTTAAATACAAATTGTGACCCAGTTTAACCTTTTAGCTCTCACTTCTTGAACATGTATGGTGCAAATGTACAAACAAATTATAGTAGATATATTTCTGTATTAAATTTCTTTTTTGAATTCATATGATTTTATGCTTAATGTGGAAAAAACAACTTGTCACTCTTTTAGTTTGTTATAACTGGACATGTGCTGATGAGAAATATCGCAGAATCTGCCGGATGTTTTATCACAATTTACGATTTGATCAACTCTTAATTATTCAAATTTATTTTCACAATAAGGAGCACAGATGTTCTTCTGCATCAGACAAAGCCTGTGCAGCATTTTCCAGAATTTCATGTAAATGAACAATCTACACTGATAATTCTGTTAAATAGTGACGTAGCGTACACATGATTATCGGCACATTCCTAGTTATGACTCTACAGAGTTGTTTGGTTTTTTGTGAGATTCGGCTCGCCTCATCCCCTCATCTGAAACATCGTCCATGAACTTAAAGTTCTGCCATTTGTGCTGGAAGAAAAAGAGCCGTCAGCTGTTACTCCTGTTCAGTTATTTCTACTGTTTATTTTTTATCATGAACAACTTTTAAATAATTTATGTGTAAATGTTGAAAGATTTTTCTTTTTTGTCGTGAGGAATAAAAAGATTTTTTTTCGATGTCTTCTGCTTAACTGGATATAAAACATTCAGATGGACCTCCTTATCGTGTTAACGTTATCGTTGCTATAGTAACACGTTCTTTACAGGGACGACGGCGTATGACTGACGCGTCACGTAAACAAGTGCGCTATTGTTGATACGGTGAGGCGGCTTTTTTATTTAACGTTTCTGGAAGGAAGGAAAAGCTGAAGGTTTTCTGACATCTTCAGGACGGAGGAGTTGCATTTTTTCTGCCTTAATTTCACGAGAGAGTAAAAGGAGGATGGTGAGGGGATTTAGTGGTGCTATAAGGTAACTAAGGACGGGAACTAACGTGATTCACGGATGTAAGTAAAAAAACATTAAGTACGGTACCTCTAGGGTTTAGTGATCGCAGACATTAAAGCAAAAATCAAGCAAACTCAGCAATATTCTGAGGAGCGTGCAGTTTTATAAATAGCCGTGATGCATCACGTGACGTTTTCACAACGGGCATTCAGCCAAATCCGTCTCCAATTCACGTGCGTCCAGCATGAGTACAGCTAAAAGGTCTCATTTACCAACAAACATCACTGTGAAAGACTGTGCAGAACAATCTCGTGCAAGTGCAATTTCACAAATTCAAGTGTTTTTCTGTGGAAAAAAGATGCAGCATTTTTGGCTGCAACAATCACACAAAAACACCTGAACTCCTGAAGGGACTGATTGCTGTGGTATAAGAGGAATAAAACACTTGGGGATGTGCTGTTAAAGGAAAATAAACAAACGTGTTATTTCTTTTAATTCGGACATTATTGCAATATTGTTTGCATATTTTTATATTTACCAGTGTAGCACACTTTAATCTCACACTCGCCGTAAACAAACATCACTTGGCTCATTAACATCATTTGCACCTAAAAATAAAAACCCCGTTCCTTTAGCTTAATTCCATTTCTCAATTAAGTTGTAATAAACATGTAGCATTATTTTAATATTTGAACAAGAAGTGCCTGGTTCACAGAATCCTGAGTTCCAGGAAAGGAAGGACTGGTTTCCTGCTCTGCAGAGCAGTACTGCGTGTTTCCGGTCCTGTTTCCGTTAACGAGCTGCTAACACAACATCAACAAAACTATGAATTCTCGGTTCTGCCAAAAACTCATTTACAACAGTTTGTGACACACCGTTACGTTTCCTTCTGTGTTCAGTGCTGACACATTAATTAATACTGAAACGGTAGAAAAAGACGAATAAAACGAGTAATCCGTGTCGAGTGAGCTGGTTTTGGAATTAAACAGAGTCATCGCGGGGGGTTCTTCAAATGATACAGCTAATATATAACCACAAGTCTTAAATATTACACATATAATATAACACAGCCTTATAATGCGATTCGTTGGAGAGTGAAAGGGTGTGTAGTGTCAGAGATTCTCCTTATCAGCTACCACCAGTGTTACGGCTTTATGAGCCGTCCGAGAAGTTAATGATGGTCAGAACTATAACCTAAACCCAAATAAAAGGAATAGACATTTTATAAAAACACATTGCAGTCAGAATTTAATTCACAAAACATCATAGATAACCTGGACAGTCAGTACATGGTATGTTTAACATTTCCAGCACACAAAAGAAGCACAATCGTCTTCTTTATCCAAATGTAGATATATTTAGCAACTAATTGTTTGCAACATTACTTTAACATCGCTAACAAGCACGCAAACATGACAAACCAAAATCTTCAGATACTTGCTTCAGTCATTACCACAAAGCTACGCTTTCGAAATCTTACAAAAGCAATTATATAAAATAACAATACGTAGTAGCAAAAAAAGTCCAAAGTGGACCATTATTATTATTATTATTATTATTATTATTATTCCTCCAGCTTTCGGGAAAAGTTTTCCATGAACGCCGTGATGAGAACCTGTTGATTCATGTTCATGTTTCTAAGTAAGAAATAAACAACAATGTGTGCTACTGTGGGGCGAGCGGTGGCTTAGTGGTTAGCACGTTCGCCTCACACCTCCAGAAAGGGAGGGCTCGAGTCCCGCCGGGGCCATGTGTGTGTGGAGCATGCGTCGGGGGCCTCCTCCAGGCACCCCGGTCCCCCCCCCAGCCCAAAGACATGCATGGTAGGCTGATTGGCATGTCTGTAGTGTATGAATGGGCGTGTGTGAATGTGATTGTGCCCTACACTCTGTCCAGGGTGTACCCTGCCTTGTGCCTGATGTCTCCTGGGATAGACTCCAGGTTCCCTGTGACCCTGATAAAGGAGTAAGTGGTAGAGGGAGGATGGATGGATGGTGTGATACTGTTTTATGACACACATTTGAAATCATTAAAGGAATACATTCTGAAGCACTGACCATCTTCAAGTTCTTCAACTTGAGTTCTTCAAGTTCTTCAGATTCAATTCCTAAGTGTGCAGCAAGCGAACTGGCCTTAGTGACGGGCATGTTGCTGATATCTGCTTAGACAATTTATTGCATAATGCAACACGTTATTATTATAAATGATAGTCTCCGAGTCACACACTCAGAGGAAACTGCTATCTATTAATAAATATCACAGAAACAGCATGTAGCAGTTAAAATGGCGCCTGATGGACTCTCCCATGTGGTGTAACAGAAAATTGGTCCTTCCAATTGTCGGAGGTTCAAATCCCAACAATGCCACAGCCATCCACATCGGAGAGGCAAGGGAGCAAAATCGGCTGTGTTCTCTGGGAGGGAGGGGCATACTCGCTCCACAGTGACATCACAGTGACACTAGCCAATCCTGCATGCCAGTTATACTCTGATGAAGGACACTTTATTATCTGTACTCGTATCATAGATGCTAACTTTGCTAACTAAAAAAAAAATCATAGAAGGTAGAGAAAACAAACCCTGGCGCATGGTGCGGGATGAGATGGGTATTTTTCCCCTTTCAGAGATTTACCAAAGCACCATTTTTTGAACAAACAAATAACACCACAGTCCCATCCACGTATTTTCTATGAGCTTTTCTGCTTCGTAAATTTTATACTCGTTTGATCTAAACACTGCTTTAACTGGAAAAAAAACAACACCAGAGAAGCGTAGTTTTCAGATGTCTCCCTTATCGCAGTCGCAAGGGCTCAAAATTCATCAATTCTACAGCTAAACTGTAAATATTGGCACCTCTGTCATACTCTCTTTTACCTCAAGTGGAAGTGTGTCAAAAAGGTGATCCTCCACTATGAATAAGCTTTTCTGAAGCTGTCGACATTGACTAAGATTGTATGGAAGTTGATCCAAGCAGTTCCCTTTCACGTCGAGTTGAACTAATTCCGTTAAATGTCCGATGGATTCAGGAAGGATGGTGATGCTGTTGTTCCCCACGCAGAGGAATTTCAGTTTGGTGCATCTGAACAGCTGTTCGGGAAGAACCTCCACCTTATTCCCTGTGATATCAAAGTGCTGTAGGTTCTGGAGAAATCCCACTTCGACTGGAATCAACGAAATGGAGTTATATCCGAGATCCAGGTACCGGAGCTTTGGCAGGTGAAACAGAGCAGCTGGTAGAGTCTCCAGCTTGTTGTAGGAGAGGTAGAGTGACTCGAGGTTCTTCACCTGATTTATGTTTGATGGAATACCGACGATCTTGTTGTGCCACAACTTGAGGCATGTCAGTCTCTTCAGGTGCTGAAAGCTGATGACCTCTTCGATGGTCCGGAAGTTGTTGGATTTCATATCCAAGTCTTGCAGGTTTGTCAAGCTGAAAATAGCATGAGGGATCCTCTCCAGGTCACAGTGATGGAGCTCCAACTCGCGCAAGCTCGTCATCTTCTTCAGACTGTTCAGTACTACCAATTTAGTCCCATCGTTGTGCACAACCAGCTTGATGAGGTGTGGAGAGAGATCTGTGAGGTTGGTGGGCATTTTGTTGAGGTTGCTTTTGAGATATAATACCTTTAGGTGCCTTAAGTCTTTCAGGGATTCCAAACCAATCATTTTGTTGTGTTCTGAGTTTAAGCTACCAATCAGGTAGAGTTCCCGAAGGCTCCTTAACAGATAAACCCATGGAGGGATTTCTGAGACATCGATAAACTTGACATGAAGGCACCGAAGGTGATCACGTAGGAAAATGAAACCTGTTTGCTCCACCTTGGCAGGACAGTTATACAGATGAAGTTCCTTTAAATTGGTCATCTGGGAAACCTTGGCTGAAATCCTGACCTCAGGGATGAGTTCTAGCTTAAGAACTTCAAGCTCAGCGAGATCGAATACAGCGTTGGGCAGTCCCGAGAGCATGAACAATTGCAGCTCCTGCTTGTCTTGGGCGTTGCTGGTTACATGTTGACGCAGTTTCTCTAGCGTCCATTCGTGATTAAGGCTAATTTCTCGAAGCTTATTCTCACTGACCTCAGAAAGGAAAATGCCAAATCGCTTGGAGTGTAACTGGTCGTACTGGTCGACCATATGGAGGAGGAATGCAAAGTCGTTTTTGACATCAGGGATATCGCTGAAGCTGCTTTCCTCTCTGACTTTTTCAAATGAGTATTCCTTGAGTGGACCTCGAAAAAGCCAGAAAAGTGCATACAGGCACACGAGGCAATAAATACCGATTATAGCCATGAATGTAAATAGGAGCTTCTTCAGCATGAAGGCCATATTGTGGGTGCAGAAGAATCGATCATACCCGGTTAAGTGCTCGATTTTGGGTTCACATATATGAACAAATTTGATATCTGCAGCAAAAGTTGATGTGTAACCCAGGATAACGATTAACTTGAGCGCTTTGATGATCGTCTGTGCCACATAGAGGTTGTAGATGAAGTCGCTGTCCTCAACATGAGCTCGGAAGGTCCGAACCTTTTCGAAAAGAGCCTTGGCTTGCTCGCCATCTTTTTTGTCCAAAATCGTCATACTTGGACCTTCAGGAAAGATCTTCTCAGTTGAGAACTTCACGCTGTTGTTTCCTAACATAGGCTGGGTTGAATCGGCACGCTCACCTTGGCTATCTGAGGATAGGTGCTTAGGACCGGATTGATCGGCAATGAATCTCTGCTTGTTTCCTTCAGAGTCTTCGTATGCAGTTTCGGACAACGCCTTCGTGGTCCAGGGTGATTCGAAACACCTGCCGAGGATGGACACAAAGTGCTCGATCTTTGAGCTGGTCTTTGGGTATTTGAACCAAAAATTGCTGCTTACCATCAACATGATGGTGTGTATCAGGACTAGGTAAGGAAAGTACTTTGAGTACCAGGGCAAGGCAACATGGTAACACATCTGGTTGACAAAAATGTACTGCTGATAGTCCAAGTTCGTTTTGTGTCCTTTGGGTTGAGGCTCAGCATGGACACTAATTTTATGCACCGTGCTGTCCGGAAGATCCCGAGTGGCTACGGAGACAGTTCCTAAAGATGACATGGTGGCCTCCACTGGGCTAGCTGACGTGTACGAGTTTGTGTTTGATGTCTTATTAGCCTTCTCTAGTATGGGAAGACATGCCACTTGATCTTTGGTTATCTGCATCGTCCCGGCAAAGATGGCTAACATCAACATGACGAAACCGAGGTAATCCATGAAGACGTCCCACCATGGCTTCAGTATCCGATATGTGGGCTGGATGTCATTAAGCGAGGCCACTTCAGTCAGAGTAAACATCTCTGCAAACAAAAACAAAACAACAAAAACTGTCACAAACCTGAATCAATTATATCTTCAGAATCGGGTCATGATTCATCAACGCAGTGTCCAGAAACACACTGAAGAACTGTCAAGGGTGCTAGACTGAACCTTTTTAAAGATGGTGGTCCAGAGAACACGGAAACGTCTAATGATTACTTTCTTGACTTATAAAGTCAAATTGAGGATTCGAATTCGGGTTGGAATGAAGTAGGACGCGAAGCTGGAGGCTCCTGCTGATTTCTATTCAAATTTTAATTAATTTAATAAATAAATAAATAAAGTCAAAATGAGACATTAAGTTGAAATAATTACATAATATCTGGAAGTAAAGGCAAAGAAAAATAGGTAAAGAAAATAAATTATGTAATGTCTTGAAATAATGAGTGTTTAAGGGAGAACAGTGAGATGTTAAGTTAAGAAATAATGACACAATGCCTGACCTTGAACGGTTTTTTTTTCTTTCTTTCTTTTTTTTTTAACACAACTTGTGGTTCAGGGCTTCCGTAAACGACGACTAAGAACAGCAGAGAATATAATCTACTGAAGCGAGTGCGCTTGCACACCTAACGCACAAGAGAAACATGTTGCCCGTATCCTCCAAGGTCACATGACCTGCTTAGG
>JAFFST010044689.1:0-12704 GCA_022414735.1 Noturus placidus | reverse complement strand
CATGTACATGAATCATAGGTAAATTGATCATATGTAATCTGTTATCGGGGTAAAAAAAAAATGTTGATTCTATGTTGATTCTGTATTGATATATCTTGTTGTACTCTGAAAAGTGTATGAGAATCAATAAAAATTGTTAACTATAACTCAAAAAAAAAAAAAAAAAAAAAAAAAAAAAAAAAACAGGAATATTCCTGGATTGGAAATCAGAATTTGTGAGATCACAATATTGTCAAGAAATAGGATTACGGCATTTATGTGACTCAGTACTAATTAAAATATAGCCAAACACCAATTAATATGGAATATATTTTATGTGCATGTAAACATAGTCATAGACACACCAGGATATTAGCAGACAAACAGGATTTTAGCTCAATGGTGTTCTTAGTCCCTGACCTAGTGAAGTAGCATGTGTCATGGTAGCACGGAATGGTACATAAGTACAATACCCATCAGCCCCATGCATGTCACATGATCTAATCACATGTTTCCTAATCACTCAAACCTTTGTTTCGTAATGCCTTGTTAGCACCATTATTTAAATTCTAGCATTGTTGTCACTGTCAAACTTCTGTTGTTGTTGCTGTTGGTTGTTGTTCGTGCCATGGTCTATTTGGTGGTTATTGTTTTCATGGTTTCAGTTGTTTTGTTTGTATTAACCCAATAAATTATCTGCACTTGTATCTGCCTCCAGTGTCACTTTGTGAAAGCATGAGGATTATTTATTTATTTATTTATTTATTTTTATAGAGACTACAAAGCACTTAAAGTCGCTTTGGATAAGGGTGTCTCCTAAATTCTGCAAATTTAAATACAAAGCTTGCCACTTAGGAATTTGGAACAAATTTGCCAACCATGAATACTCACCATTAACTTTTTCAAATGAAAGCGCTCATAACTTTTAAAGATGGGATACCATGTGATTATATTGTGCCTATTGCTTCACCATGTTCAAAAGGTGGGAAACTGCTCTAAGCAAGTGCATACACAGCCTTCAAGATACTGAAGCGTGTTTCCAGGAAGTGTACAAAAGGTAGCAGATGCTCCATGAGCCATGGGCAGACTGACCAAAGCAGATGCTAGGCTTTGACTGTAAACTCAACGTCTTTAGATCTAGATTATATGGAGATGGAAAAATGATCCCGAATAAAGGAAGCAGTTCTCTTAACACTGAGAAAAAAATATTTTAAGAAATAGAAGAGAAAAACAAAACAAAACATCACAGATAATTGAACCTAATTTTACTTAATGAATCATGAATAAAGAATACATTTCTTTACACCCAATTATGATGTTCTACCGAAAAAAGATCAGTCTTAAAGTATCATACATACAATTACTTTCACTAGTGCTACTTCATGTGCAGTAGTATAGAGAGAGTAGCTTTGCACTTTTCATTTTCCATGGAGCTTCACCAAGAGTTAGTTATATTATGCCCTCTTTTAAACTTGAATGCAGTGTCAATTTTCAATCAAAAAGTCTAGTGCACAGGGTGCCTTGTTTATAACTTATCAATTTGCTTGCACAGTTCTTCAATGACAAGCAACATCAGGGCTCCTGTAACAGCCATTCATTTTCACAGTGTGAAACTTTTTTCCTCACTCAGGTTACGCTGCATGATTCTGTTCAAGTGTTCCATTTTCTGTACAGAAGTAAATAAATAGAGTGTAAAAGCAGTGTGATAATTGTTTCCCCCCTTTTCATTAATAGTTTCAATTTAGTTAATGAATAAAACATGACTTGCTGTTATAGGAAAATAATGAATAACAGGGAGGTGTAATGCTTTACAACCACTTATTTTTTTTTTCTCTCAAAGTTTATATGTAAAGAAAATGCAACTGTCTATCCTGAAGACTTTCTCATGTTGGAAAACTTAAAATTATGACTTTACCTGAAGACTCCTTGCTACAAAAAAGTCTTCTCACAGAAAATCTAATACAATCAGTTCACCATACACATGCCTGTGTAGGTTTTTAAAAAGTAACATTACAATGAGTGCATTAATATACATTTTGCACTAGAACTACTGTCAGAGCTGCTGATATAGAACATTAAGCAACACTTTATGACCAATCAGAATTAAGTATACAGCAGCTCCATCGTATATTGTATGTTACTTTATTTGATTATGGTCACATTAACACATACATACTCAGCAAAAAAGAAACATCCCTTTTGCAGGAGACTGTATTTTCAGGATAATTTTGTAAAATCCAAATAAGCCCTACAGATCTTTATTGGAAAGGGTTTAAACAATGTTTTTCAAGCTTTTTCAACAAACCATAAATCATTATTGCACATGCACCTGTGGAACAGTCCTTAAGACATTAACAGTTTACAGGCAGTAGGTAATTATGGTCACAGTTACAATAACTTAGGCCACTAAAGAGACCTTTTTACTGACTCTGAAATACACCAGAATAAAGAGGCCTAGTATTCCTGCTCACCTGTGTGAACATGCCATAAGCCTGCGGCAGGGAGGCATGAGGACTGCAGATGTGGCCAGACCAATAAACTGCAATGTCTGTAATGTAAGACGACTAAGACAGTGCCACAGGGAGTCATAAAGAACAGCTGATCATTCTTGTAGTAGAAAATTACATGTAACAATCTGTCCCCCCATACTTCATCGAGAACTTGCAAATGCCTTGGTGGAAGAGTGGAGTAACATCTCACGAAAAAAAAAAAAAAAAACTGACAAATCTGGTGCAGTCCATGATGATCAGATGCACTGTAGTGCTTAAAGCAGCTGGTGGCCACATCAGATACTGGCTTTGACTTTCTTTTTTTTGCTGAGCATACAATAAAGTGTTTCATCTTCAATGATGCTGTATAAAATCAGAAAGAAGCTTAATCGTATTAATTTCTGCTGCTATGTCAAATGGCAAGGCAATGCGTTTAAAACTCTGCCAACAGCCAGTGAGTCATAGGATATAGTTTAGATACTTCATAAACTTGTGACTCATAGTGGATTTTGAGGATCTAATTTTGGATCTTATTTCATGCTGCTGGATCACATTTCTGGCTGAAGTGTTTTGCATTTTCTGCATTTTGTTCTATGATGAATACGATTCCATGCAAATTTCTGCCGTGCCACAGACATGCTCTGTTTTTTGCAGAACTTTTGGTAGCTCTCTTCATAATGCAGAATGCTTGCTCTCAGCTCTGGGAACAAGGAAAAAGCGAAAGACATAGGCAGAGCATGACTGAGCGTGAGGAAGTACTTCTGGTAAAGTTCTTTGAGAGACTGAGACATTTTCCTCATTAATAATGCATGGGAAATGGCAGAGGGGCTAGAGGGAGCTTGTAGAGAAAGAGCGAAAGGGAGAAAAATGGAAAGGGAGAATCATGAACAGATCTTGATTTTATTAATAGAAGGCTATTAATTAACCTAGCCATGTTAAATATAGTACCGTCACTTAGAGGGGACAACGGGAGCATGGCGAACTCCAGAAGAGTGTCCAAAATGGGACCGGGAACATCTGCTCCTGTTGGCATTTGTGACCGATGAACTGATAGTAGGCCATGCACGTCCATCACACACTCCTTAGTGTTCTGACCCCTTACTTGGTCCATGAACGCATGTATTTTTATCACCTCTCCATGAAACTGAATGAAAGGTAAAAAGGATAAGGAGGAGGATTTTTAGTTCAGGAGTTTATTTGGTTTGATCTATAAAAACATTTTTGGTTGTTTCATTACCCATTATCCTCTAATTTTCCAAAACGTCTGTGCATGTGGCATCACAGCTCAGATGAACTCACTCAGAAGAAAGTGCTATCTGCCCTCTTCCATATACATGATCTTACAGATTCCTATGATTGATTAGTGTCACTCTGATTGACAGGTGAAAGAGTAATGCTGTCCCTCCCACCCAGAGAACACAGACAATAATGTTGTCTTCGGACTGTCAGCCACAGATGGCACAGATGATAGGATTGAAAGATTGATAAATGAGGCCCAATGTTTGGAAAAGGAATGACAAAAGTAAAGCCATTTGGAAACAAAAGAACATTACAAACATTGCTCTTTCCACAATAAATTATATAAACTGCAGATAAGAGGATCTCAGCAGGGTTCTCTTCAAAATGGACAAAAACATCCAGAGGGCTATGAAACAGCTGGCTCCATGACTAAGCAATGTGTTTCCATCAATGCCCACTGACAAGCTCTGTTTCAAAACACAAGATGTGCAGATGAGCTCTCACTTGGTAATCAGAAAGCCTGATGCTAACTAAATGGAGTTCATTCATCAGGCTGTGAGGCCAAAAAATGTTCCTGAGACTACACTTTCCAACCTTGTTAAAATGCTGTAGGTAACAGATATGCACTGACAACAAAAAATAGTAAAGCCGCTACAGTTAATTTGTTCAGCTAACTACAACTAGCACGTTTTCTCCGTGCTTCAAGTTTCATCCGGGTACTCTGGTTTCCTTCCCCCGTCAAAAGACATGCATTATAGGCTGATTGGCATTACCAAATTGTCCATAGTGTGTAAGTGTGTATGTGAGTGTGCCCTGCGCTGGGTTGACACCCCAACCACCTTGTGCTCCGAGTTCCCTAAGATAGGCTCCAGACTCCCGTTTGACACTGTGTGGATAAGCGGTACAGAAAACAGATGGATGGACAGACATTATCACAATTGTATTATTTTCACAGAAACCTCGTCAAAATGCACTTTTAAATATACATTTTATTTTGCAACATTTACCTAAATTTTCATTGTGATTAAGCTCATTTTAGTCATTTGAAGTTTTAGTTGCTATCATCTTTGTGTAAGCTTTTTAAACATTAAAAGTCATGTTAAAAAGACTTACAATACAATACAATACAATATTTTACATCTTTTTTTTTGTTTGCCACAGATCACTCAGTAAAAGCTTTATTTTTTGACTGCTGCTTTTTTTTTTAATGATTGTTACTGCTGTCATTTGTGATCTCCTTAAACACTCAAACACTGTTTGCTGGCAAAATATACTCCACAAACTCCAAATACTTTTTAATGATTTCAGTTGTTATTCTATTCTAGTCCCAAGCGACTTCAATTTTCTTTCTTTTTTTTTTTTTTTTCACTTCTTGGAAATAACAAGGATAGGACAAGCTGTACAACTGAAACAATAACTTTTATTGTGTGAATTTTGATTGCACCATATTGCTGCACTGTGTTAGGAAACGAGGTTGAAGACAGAAGCAGGTGCAGGTCAATGTATTTTATTCCCCAACACAAACGAAACAAACTCATCCAAGACACTCAAAATACTCAGGATCATTACAATAATACTGTGCCCAGTGTGCCGTAACTGAGGTGTTTAAATAAGGAGCTAAACTCAACCTAAACTATCCACACCTGGGGTCGATTACACGCATGCTTAACGAAACAATAAACCAGGAAGTCCACCAACGAAGAAGAAAGTCACGTGACCTGAGTCCGTATGGCAGTGTTGTATTGCCATCCACTTGCGAGGCGTAACACACTGTAGGCAAATTAGGTGTCTTTAAATCCACACTGGTTGGGCAAAATGTATAAAAATTGAATAAAAGATTATTTTAAGCTGTCATTCTCATAAACAGCTCATAAGACATACACTTAACTTCCCCACTCCAGTGACAAGTGTTTGCACATCAAAACCCCAATTTAGTATTAGTATGGGTGATAGAGTAACCAACTATATAACTTTGCGATTTGCTGCATGGACAGCTTGTTTGGACAGCATGTAAAGAAGTAGCTACTGAGAGAAACATCTTCACTGCTTACCAAAGTCACAGCTAAGCAGACATGTCTGGTGAGGACTTCAGCTCTCGTCGCATGTAGCAGCCTGAATGTGTGAACTACATTATTTATCAGCATGGTGCTGGGAGTGAAGGGACAGTGTGGAAACGAAGACCCTAGCAATGGTACTGTAGGAGTGTGAAGTAGGTTGTATTGTATGTGCAGCTATGTGAACATAAAATGAGAAAACAAGAAATAATTGTTTAGATCATGAGCAGGGATCATTAAAAACAACAAAGTTAGATCCCCAGATGGAAAAACAAGAGTGACAGAGAGGATAGAAAGTAAGTTAGGCTAAGAAAAGGAAAATAGAAGAAACAGTAAAGCAGGAGGTTGAGAGAATGAGAAATCAAGCATAGCTGCAGTGTTGAGAAGCACTGTGGTCAGCTCCATCTCTCTCTAATTGCTTCTCACCTGCCGCTCTCTGTACAGGGCTGGCATGAAGCGCCTCATTATCCAACTCCACCTTTGGCAGGTCTTATTACAGCTCATGGCCTGCCTTCTGTTTGGCTCTGCGTGAACACCAAGTGATACATCCATAAACCAGCTCCACCTCACTCCTTCTGCCATGTCCAACATGGACGTGACAGGAACCATGGTCACTTGTGCCCACCCAGGACGCTGCATCTGACAGAATCGTAGTTCAATACATGAACCCTACTGGAAGTGGGCAGAAAGCAGAAACTTAAAAGAGTAAGGCAATGCAACAAATCAAGATACTCTTAAGTCACTTATATGAAAATTGGGGCAGCAGTTGTTCAATACCAGAAACATCAGAGCTGTTGGTTCCTATCCAGATTGGACATCAAGACCAGCATTAATACCCCATTACTGGGTGCTTTTACCTTTAGCCAGAGCTAAAACGGCCCTGTAACTGTATGCTGGCACGCAAGAGGAAACAAGCTCTCTGTCAAACCTCTAACTCCAACACTTTTAATGTTTCAAAAGTTTCTGTTCTGTTGCTGCTCACATGAGGCTTATTTTTTTCCATTTCTTCACTCAAGGATATATGTGATACAGCTGGAAAACTCAAAATGATGACTATTTAAAACCAATGCAATGTTGCATATGAACTCTCTGTATTTCTGCACTGGGAGAAAAGAAATGTGTATGTAGGAGTTTAACAAAGAATTATTTGAAGCTCTTTTCAGAATTTTCTGCTCTGAACATCCTCAAAGATGACAACTGTGGTCCTTATGGTCCTATTATACACTGAAATAATGTTCTTCTACAATTGATCTTATCTAACTATGCAGGAAAATGTAACCTTCTGGCATTTACTTTTAGCTAGAGGTTGTAATGCCCCGGTCCTTCCTTTTACCACTACTGTATTTGCTTTGAGAATTGTGCTTTGTTGTAGAAACCCATAGAGAGACCTTGTCAGACAAAATAAATGGTAAAAATGAATGTCAGATAGCAGCAACAAGACATCATAAGAAATATATATTTATTTCATTTGATGAATTTGCCTGAAGAGAAAAATAAAAAAGTTGTAAAAGAAAATCCAAAATGCTAACAAACAACCAATTCTCAGGAAATCACATTTTGGGAACCAGTATTGACAACATTTAATTGACAATGTTTAAACATCAGTGAGTCATCGTCGATGTCATCAGGAAAGGCAGTGGTAGCTTAGTGGTTAAGATGTTGGACTACTGATTGGAAGGTCATGACTTCAAATCCCAGCACTGCCAAGCTGCCACTACCCCTTGAGCAAGGCCCTTAACCCTCAGCTGCTCAGATGTACAAATGAGATAAATGTAAGTCACTCTGTATAAGGCCAAATGACATAAATGTAAATGTAATGTAAATGAAATCCATCGTCCTCTACAAACCCTCAACAACTCACCAATTACAATGGCTTTATTGGCCTAGATAAAGGCAAAGAGTTCAAAACATCCTAAACTAAAATCTGTAATTACAAAATACATGCATATTTAAATACATGTTTAAAAAGTATAATTAATATTTTAATATGACAATAAATGTTCCTACAGTACTTCTAGTGTTAGAATGTGGTACTCATTGAATTGTACCCTTATAATGTACTCAAAGAATAATTGTAATTAAACATTAAATAAAATATATATTGTCAAATGTTTTTTAACATACTTTTAAAAGACATGGAAATGAAATATACTTTTGTTAAAACATGTCAGTATGTTAACTGTAGCTCCTCATAGTATACTTAAGTGTAAACTGCTTCCCTAATGTAAAATATGTTAATTTAATGTCCCTATTCCAGTCTATGTAGATAATCTATAATTATTCATTTTCACAATGTCTGATTATTGAGAATGCATAAGTATGCTAAAGAATGACCTGAGGACTGTAATTCCTCATGTTGATTCTATAATATGACCACAATCATTTAGATGACCGTTTTGCTTCGCAGCACTCATTGCATACAACCCCACACCCCACATTGGTCATTCAATTGGTCCCTGGTGGATGATGTCAGACTTTTTATTTATATTTTTTTAATTGCAGGCAAGGTCAATGAAATTGCAATGTCTGTGTAACTACAATAGTGCTCTCAAACACTGATTTTAGAGTGTCTATGTTTGCAATCAGTAGTTTGTAGTTGAAACCAAAAGTAGCACAGAGAGGCTGAGCAAAAATCTCAGCAGAAGTGGTTACATAATGAAAGCCCTACCAATATACAAACAAGTACACTTGCTTTATCAGTAATGTGAAGAAGATTTCTTTTCACAAAACAAACATTCTCTTGGGCATGTCAACCGGAGTTCCCATGTGATTTGCTATGCATTGAAATACTAACATTATGAAATATTTATCTGCTTTTGATAAACTCAGGTAGTCTTGCATTTGAATCTCTCCTGAAAATGGTATACAGTACAAATGAAACTCATTTTTAGATATGTTTGTCAGATTTCTGGTACACAGACTGACACTACTCTGGAGATCAAGGAATCTTGAGATGCAGTTTACAGTTTGAGAGCTACACTGCCTCGGGTACACTGCCTCGTTTTATATATATTTTATATATTTTTTTTATTTATACGTCAATCTTTTCCTGCAAATGTTGTCTAAGTGAAATGTCTCCTCGGATATTGAGTCTCCTAAAAATATTACATTCTGGGGCCAATCAGTATGATTATTGACAGTGATTACTGGTTGGAATATTGAGTATGAGGGCTGAAACAAATTATCAAGATCCATCAGTAACTTGCTATTGCTATTATGAAACCCTTAGGGTTGAACCTAAGTATAGATGTAGGAAGAAAACCGGTCCATAATCATGCATTGTCTTTTCTGATCAGCAAGCATATTGAACAGGAAAGCTGTGCTTGTCATTGGTTAGCGCCTTTGTACAAATCAAGATACCAAAAAACCAAGTAATTTGTGCATTGGATGATGTGTGCTTAATCTTCCTTTTGTAGTATCTCCTCCAAAGACATTTCGGAAGAAGAATTTGATTCCTGAGAATATAATCCACGTTGGTCATTTTTCACACCTACTACTGTATTTCATGTGTGTCTTCTCGATCACTGCTGATGATAAGGATGTGACAGTGATGCAGGATTAAAAGGTTTAGACACAATGAACACTTAATCTAGAGCTCGTTTCACTCTGTGTAATGAAACCACAAACAACAATCGGGTGTGTGAATCTATAGTCTTGGCTCGAATGACATATGTGTTTTTCCTTATGATCACTATTGGTATACTGTTGTTTTTGATTCCACCAAAGTAAAAACAGCAACCAAAAAATCCACTTCAAGCTATTTAAGTAAGTGCAGTGTGGATGGCAAATATATAGCTTGGGTGTTTGCTAAAGGACTCAACTCTTGCCTATTTACACAAGCCAGGCCTAGTTGAGATAGTTATTGAGATTCTTCTTAGAAAACATTTGGTAATACTTTATTTGAAGGGAACATACATTTATATTTATGGCATTTGGCAGACACCGTTATGCAGAGCAACTTCCAATTAAAAAAATGCTTTTATACAACTGAGCTATTGAGGATTAAGGGCTTGCTCAAGGGCCCAGCAGTGGCAGCTTGGTGGCACTGGGATTTGAAAGAGCTTCCGATGAGAAGTCCAATGTCTTAACCACTGAGGTACCACCACCCTGGGCCTTTATTCACAACATTCTTAATCATTTCATAAATAATTTATGAAGCAATGCTGGAGAATATATGAAAAGCTTATCTCAAAATGTGTAAGATGATACCGGAGGTTTTAGGTTTTTAGAAGGAATAGAGAACACCAGCCATCAATTATAATTATGCATTAACTGAATGAGATAATGTGTTGCTGTATTCTTTCTGTACGTTATTTATATCGTGTAAGTTATTAGCTTCTTTTTACTGACAGGACATGCATGACACTGGAGAATGTTCTCTAATGTGCACATAGTGCGTCAAATGTAAATTTGATTAATACTATAGAAGTAGATCCGTTAGGTAAGATCGCAGATAAACACTTTTGCCGTTAATCTATTATGCTATTTACTTCTATTTGGCATCAGATGTTCAGTCCATTTGTTTTAAAATCATGTAAAACCTCCAATATCATCATACATGTTTTGAAGTAAGCAGTGGGTGTGTGAGTGTGTGAGATTGTGCCCTGAGATGGGTTGGTACTCAAATACAGGGTGTCCATCCTGCCATGTCCCCTGAGTCTGCTGGGATAAACTCCATGCTTCCAGTGATCTGTGTAGGATAAGTAGAAAATGGATAGACAGATGTTTTGACATAAGCTTTAAATAAATTCTCCAACATTTCTTTATAAAATTCTTATGAATGTGTTATAAATACATTAGGTAGGCACCCTTCAAATAAAGTGTTACTCATAATTGGACATCATCTGCATGTTCTCATGGGAACCCGACTTTCATTAAAGCCAGGAAAAAAAATAAAATAAATAAATCCCAGTTCAAACGTTGATGCAATCCATTACCTTCTATTACACCTCCAGCTACAGACGGAATATTTTCATTACCAGAACTGTTCCAGTGATTGATCTGTCACTATGTAGATGGCTGAAGAAAACTCCTATTGCACTATAGTAAACAAACATTTCTGCGCATCTGCCTATATCATCTATGCGAACCTAAGTTTAGCTGAATAAGTCACTCAAATGGCAGAAAGTGACATGTCGGCCCACTGTGAATTTAAAAAAAATAAAATAAATAAAAACGACAGATGTTTTCCTGCACAATTTGGGCAGTTCATTTCACATCTTCATCCAAAGCTCTCAATTTATTTTAGTAACTCACAGAGAGACAGTGTGGTAGACACAAGAACAGTGGATTTCAAAATCTGTCAATTATCAGCAAACTTTTCACCATAAATAAAATAATCCGAATCACAGAAGGGTGCAGAATATTTGTGGCTTTCCCAAAAGAGCATTTCAATTTTAGATAATGTCACTGCAGGTTCTACATTATTTTTCACAATGCAATAATATTGTAAAATGTATACTTTAATCAAGTCCTAACCTTATAAACAACCATTTTCTAGGCAATGGCACATTACTGTCTTCCTTCACTGGTATACTAAATATAAGAAACACAAAATAATAATAATTAAAATAGTTCTTCTTCATTAGATGAGTTTTAGAATTTTAAATTAATTCCATGAAGCCATCGCTTGTAGTATTGACTGGATTGTATTTTGTCCCCTGCAAAAATATAAGAAGATTCACATTACATTAATTTATAGTAGCTAATAAGTCAGATCAATATTGTGCATGACTCCCCTTTGTCTTTTAAACACAATACATTCTGTTAGATTCACTATCATTCAGTTTTATAAGCAAATTGGCTGGTAGGTAGTTCAAAGCATTTCAGATAAACTGCCACTGTTCATCAGCAGCCATGCTTGTTAACTTTGTTTAATGATACATTGGGCTATATACCTACAGATGTATTGATCTGAAGATGTATTCGATCTGAAAAGTTGAAAAGTGGACTATTACTTCATCCATCCATCCATCTTCTACCGCTTACTCCTTTTGCAGGGTCACGGGGAACCTGGAGACTGTCCCAGGAGGCATCGGGCACAAGGCAGGGTACACCCTGGACAAGGTGCCAGTCCATCGTTGGGCACAGGACTATTACTTAATTAAAAAAAAAAAATATTCAACAGAAAATGTTATATCATTTATTTGTTTTTGCAGTAGTGTGTCAAAATAAATATTTGTTTGGATTTATTAATCCGGTTCTGGTTCCAGGGTACGCTGGCGTGTTTTGCTGCCGCTCCTGTTACCGTTTTGTTTGTTTGTTTGTTATTTCTTGGCATATTGCTTTAAACAACTTCAAGTTTTTTAAGTTATATTGTTTTTAGTGCCGTTACAATTTGCGAGGTCGTGGTGCTATTTCACACACTTTGGACTATTGTTTTTATTCCTTTGTTAGACCTGGTAGAACCTGTTGCGTGCAACGCGGAATCAACGCGTCGGTCCGGCTGTGTGTGAGGAACATTGGTTTTGTACCTTTGTGCGTTTGTACATCTTTACGCGAAAGAGGCCATGATGACTGCGATGTGTCGGTGCTATTTCATATATTTTGGACTGTAGTTTTTATTTTCTCTATGATTCACCTGGATTAACCTGCGGCGTGCTACCGAACCAGCGCCTCGGCCCGGCTGTGTGTGAGGACTGTGCTCGCAGTGCGCTTCGGGTTTCAATCGCTCCGTCCTAGTGAGTGTGCACTCACCAATCATGGCGCTAAGGTACACTATCCACCAGCTTCTGAATCTGAAACAGAACTGTTGTTACCTACACAAAGACTCTTACAATCTCTGTGGAGACGCTGGACTGCTGCGCCCTAAGAGTTATATGCATCGGGGTTCGAGGCGCGGTTTTTCTGGGTCATCCTCTCCTGATATTCATGTCCCTATCTGTCGACGTAAGACCAACAAACTGCTCCATACCGGTGTTGATCACCGTAATTTAATACCGGT
>JAFFST010044688.1:205210-228821 GCA_022414735.1 Noturus placidus | reverse complement strand
CCCCAACAGGGTGTGGTTGTAAATCCCAGTACATCCATAGAGTGTTTTGGGAATAGCTATATTTCTCTTGTTGGTTTAAATAAAATAAAATAGAATAGAATGATAGGGTTGCTTTCTGGTGTGCACCCCAAACAAGTTTATTCATTCATGTATTTCTGTAGTGATGTCTTTAAATTGGAAATTAGTCGTCTATGACTTCCTGTCAAGCCTCATATCTTTACCAATACTGATGATGTGCGTTCATCTGCAGTCTTTAATGCCTATTTTGCTTGAAACATCAAAAAATATATATATTTTTTTCAATCAGCCAACATTTATTTATAAAGCATGTTTAAATACATCGTAAATTGATCCAAAGTGCTGTGCAATCGAAAAAGGTAATACAATTAAACCAGGAACATCATCTCTAGACAATTTCAATGGCTGAAGAAGAAACATATTATTTAAGGGAAGATTTAAAAATAGCTAATGATGACGCAGACCTCACATGAAAGGGGAAACTATTCGAAAGTTTGGATCCGGCCAGAGAAAAAGCCAGATCACCCTTGGATTTACATCGACAACGGGGGGGACAGACAAAAGTAAATGATTGGGACATCTGAGTTCTCTGGATGGAGAGTAAGGGTGGAGAAGGGGGAAATGTGATCCCTCTTTTTAGACCCTGTTAAATGCCTTTATGGCATTTGGTAAACACCCAGAGATCCTTTATTACCTCTATAAACGAAACTATTGGCATCCTGATGATCTCATATCTAGTTTTCTGTATTTGTGGTTTTCTCCAGCAAGAACTCCAAATGGCAGAAACGGCTGAAAGTAAGAAAGAGGAGGCGGACTACAAGAGACTACACAGCTTTCCTCTAATTAGGGTGTGTGTTCAGTTTTATTGCAACCCTACACAACTATTTATATAGTGTTCATTATATAATTCAGTGTGTAGAAACATTTCTCAGGTAGTATTAAAGACGTGACCTGCTAATACCAGTTTTATCATTGGGGGGGGGAGTTGGTAACTGAAGAGGGTGAAATAAATTTCCAACTCACCAGAGTGTTTTGAGCACACTCGATGATTGCATCATACTGCTGAACCTCAAGTCATTCGATACTGGTGTCACCTCAGATGCCTTTCTTCTCTCATTTATCTGCATACAGGAAAACGAACACCTTACTTTCTGCTGTTAATGCTATTCTTTACACACAGTTGAAAACAATTTATATCATTAGTAGCAAGTAGATAAGGTTGGCTGTTTATTTTGCTTCGGTGCCTTGTAAGTAGATACTAAGAGGGGTTTTTTTGTGTTGTTGTTGCGGCCAAAAATGCTCGATTGTTTTGAAAGTTTGTGATGCATTTTGGCAGTTTTTTGTGCTTTACTTATGTTTGACGCACGTGAATCGAAGTGGGCTTTGGCACATTGTGATGACGTGATGTCACATGATGTGTCTTGGCCCAAATCTGAGGAAAATCTGTGGTAATAAAAAAATATATATATTCAAAAAGAATTAAAATTTTAAAAAATATTATGGTGTTTCCTCGGTTTTGCATTAATTTCTGCAATTGCAAAGTCCTGGAGGGAATGTGTCTTGCATAAACATACAGTATATTGACAGAATATTAGTCCCTGGACTTTCATTATAAATGAGTTTTGAATAAATATTTTTTTCTTAATTTCAGTACAGAGAAAAGTGTCAAATCACACCTACACTGCAGATGCAAAAGCACTGAAACAACACTCCCACACAAAACAGCATGTTACACCCAGTCATACTGCTTTTGTTTCAACAGAGGTCAAGAAACCCATCTGTGAAAGACTTTCTAATTCTGACACGTCTCAATCATAATGCTACATTTCTTCAGTAACGTATATGCCAAAGTGAAGGTCCTTAAAATTCATATTGGCTGTAAAAAATTATAAAATATATAGTCAGGTCCATAAATATTTGGATAGTGAGAAGGGCACTGTTATTTTAGCTGCCTAGCACAGTGTATAGGGGTTGAAATTAAATAATGCACGTGTGGTCGAAGTGCAGGCTTTTAGTTTTAATTTAAGGGTATGGTCAAATTGGGTGAACAGCATAAGAGTTATCACTTTGTATATGTGGTCACCCTTTTTTAAGGGTGCAAAGGTAATTGGACAAACTAATATAATCATAAATGAAATTGTCATTTTTAATACTTGTTTGCAAATCCTTTGCAGTGCATGACTGGCTGAACCCTAAGTTTCTTCCCTGGTGATGCTCTGCCAGGCCTTTACTACAGCTATCTTCAGTTGCTGCTTATTCTTGGGGCATCTTGCCTTCAGTTTTGCCTTTAGCAAGTGAAATACATGCTCAGTTGGATTCAGGTCAGGTTATATTTTTGAGCCTAATGATGGCTTGCTTCACTGCAGTCACAGCTTTTTGGACATCTTATTGACCGTTAACATCTACAGGTTCCACACACATTTGAAATTAACTCCTTAATTAAACTTTTATCTGCTTACTTGTAAGTGAAAACATGAGGGAATAACACACACTTGGCTATAAAACAGTTGAGCAGACAACTGTCCAGTTACTTTTGGCCCCATAAAAAGGGATAGACCACATACAAAAAAGTGCTGTAATTCCTAATTAAGTCTCAAAAATCTCCATATATGGGGGACTATGTTCATTAGCAGAACATAGGTTGTGCCTTCGTCAGTGGATGCTCGTGGACTTCCACGTCTCGGTTTGTTCCAGTCTTTTTGAATTTGTTAATAAGTTTGGCAGCAGTGTCATGTGATGTGCTCGCCATGTTTCCTGTTAAATTCCATCACAACCTTGCCACAGCTTCCCTGTCCGGTCATGAGAATGATTTCAATACGTTCTTCGTTTGTCAAAGGAAAAGAAGAAAATTGATCATATAAACCAAGTAAGAAAATCTTGGAAGACATTTTGCTAAATAGTGTTAATTTCCCCTATGTAGGGAAACTTTTGGGAAACAAAAGTCTAAATATTTGCGTCATTACAACATTATATCATTTTTACTCTGTTTCTATTGTAGCACACGGACATGCCGGAGGAGATGAGAGTCGAAACCATGGAGCTATGTGTCACAGCCTGTGAAAAGTTTGCCACCAATAATGAGGTTAGAACTGTGTGTTTGATTCCAGGCATGGCCAGGTAAGGGGAGGGGTACTGTATTGGCCCCATGCATGGCTCCGTTTTCCAACCCACGCTCGTAGGAGTGTTGACAGATTCTCAGTCTGTCTGGCTGAGTCGAAACACTTACATCATAGCCAGACCCTCATAGTGTAGCCATCTGGACTGTTACTGTAGCCTACTCATTCTGTTAGCTTTGATAAATTCAGTAATGTGGGTAGATTGACTCACAGCAGTCTTGTATTCAAGTCAGGCTTGCCAAATCTGCTATAAGCAACCTGCAAAATAAGCCCCAAAAATACTAGCCAATACCCAAAATCAAACAAAATGTAGCTTATATGTAGCTGTCGGATGGCCTTTTCTAATTAACCCCTAATTAGCCTCTCAGACTGATCCGAGAAATTCACGCTGTCAGATGAGTGCACTCCGTTCAGCTCAGCTTATGTTTAAATAATCAAGCTGTGTTTTCTGCATTTTAAGAAACCATGTACAAATGAAAAGATAGTAAAGTAAAAACTGAAATAAAAAGCGAGTACCGTTAAGTCAATGCATAGCTTCACTCTTTCTGGCCATTTAGAGCACTTCATGGCTTTAATATAGCAATTCTGTCCAACGGTATAATAACATTTCCTACTTAATTCAAACAATTTGCAAACATAACGTCATAGTGTTTCGTAATGAAGCAGCAATTTACTTATTTCATCAAGGTGCTACTATTTTCTTGTGTTTTTGCATAAATGAAGAATAGCTATGAGAGAGTTGACAAATTTATTGATACAAATAGCTTACTTTCATATACCATAACAAACAATTTAGGAAGTTGTTAACAGTATTAAGAAGTATGTCTTCTTGCATATGGTAAGAGATAAATGGTAAATGGCGCACTTGTATAGCGCTTTTATCCAAAACGCTTTACACTGTGTCTCATTCACCCATTCACTCACACACTCGCACACAAATGGTAGCAGAACTGCCATGCAAGGTTCTAGCTTGCCATCGAGAGCAATTTAGGGGTAAGTGTCTTGCCCAAGGACACTTCGGCATGTGGGGTCACCCGGGCCGGGAATCGAACCACCAACCCTACGATTAGTGGACAACCCGCTCTACCAACTGAGCCATAGCCACCCCAAGATGTCCTTTTGTGGTCCAAATCACATTACCTTAAATAACTATAAACAACCTTAAATGACACACATTATTCTTTTCTTCAGAGTGCAGCTAAGATGATCAAGGAGTCCATGGATAAGAAGTTTGGGAGTTCCTGGCATGTGGTAATAGGCGAGGGTTTTGGATTCGAGGTGACTCATGAAGTAAAGAATTTGTTGTACATGTTCTTCGGTGGAAGCCTGGCGGTGTGTGTTTGGAAATGCTCCTAGCGCTGATGCCAGTCCAGCCTCTTTCCTGTCCATCCACACACTACCTACTTTTATATATTTATATACCTGTATTCACAGTACTGTTTAAGCTATGCAGACCTTTTTCTACTCGACCTTTGTGTGCATGTGTGTTTATGTAATGTTTGTATGTCTGAGAGAAAACCTGACAGTATAGGCCGTTTATAGCTCATCTCCTCTTCTACTGTATTTAAAAAAAAATTTGTGCTATTTTACTTTGAATGCAGGGGTTCATTGTGGAGTTGATGTAGATCCTGTTCTCAGCCTCCACTTCCAGTATTGACTAATCTCTTCTAATAATTGTCTCAGTGAATTATATGGGCCACTACACACCAGGGTGATGAAAAATGGATGACACACTAGAAGGGTTGGGGCCATTTTACATCTAGTGGACAGATTTATATAACGTTCTGTTGGTCTGTGTGCCACTGCATAGTACTGCTGTAGTACTTGACCCCAGTGTGAGTTTTAAAGTGCAGTTTGTAATGTGTAATTGTTTCTCGACCTGTAATAATCACATAATCTCAAAAATACCTTAGAAAAACTGTGATTTGCAGCATTGGCATGGAGTGGATCGACTAGTGTCTTTTATCTCAGGCTTCTGTTTACACTTTTCTGGCCTGGAAATAAGCTCCACCCCAGCCAGATCAGAGCTGCTCAGGTCTGCCCTCATTTCATGCCTTAGGGGAGGCAGCAGAGGGCTCTAAAAATTACAAACTGCTTCTTTAAGAAACATGTGTTCTCTGTGTTGATGTGTGTGAGAGAGAAGAGTGCTTGTCGTCTTCGTGTACCTCCACATCAGATATCTTTTTTAAAAAATAATAATTTAAAAATAAAAAGATCACATTTAGTAATACCCCTTCATTTTGCCTGCTGTACAATCTGTTTCAAAGAGCTTCCTCTGTATTTTCTTGATGTTTTTTTTTTCACAATTTTCTTTCACTGTTTTCTTTACCAGAATTTCTATCATATTTGCCCTGTCTATTAACTTGAATACAAGTGCAAATCTTTTTCAATAAATAAGTCAATAGATGTCGTAGTTCTGTCTTTTTTTTTAAAAACACTTTTACAACTTTACAACTCTTTTTAACTTCTTTAGAAGGCATCCTGAGGATACTGTAAATAATGATGATGATAAAATAGCTGCAGCAGTTACATCACAAACTGTACTTTCTCACCTAGTTACTAGGTCTGTTCATAGTTCTTGGGATTTGAATCTGTAGCATTACAATTTCCGTTCACTGAAACCAAGAGGCCCAAACCTGTTCCAGCCTGACAGTTCCCATGTGCATAAAGTGAGCTCCATGAAGACAAGGTTACACAGAATCCCTGACCTCAACCCCACTCAACACCTTAGGGATGAACTGGAACATTGACTACACACCAGGCCTCCACACCCAACATCAGTTCCTCACCTCACTAATGCTCTTGTGGCTGAATGAACACCAATCCCCACAGCCACACTCCAACATCTAGTGGAAAGCCTTCTCAGAAGAGTGGCGATTATAAGAACTGCAAAGCAGGAAATAATTCTGTAATCAGATGTTCAAAAAGTGCATGCTCGGGTATCTACAAACTTTTTGCCATATAGTGTACCTCACATTACATTTATTTCACAGCACTATTGAATTCTTGAATCTGATTGGTCACATGGTGTTTTTCATTTTCTAACAGCAGTTCAGACAGTAAGCCCACTGTAAGGCAAATGACAGGTTTATATTAATACACTTATTTTCATGTGATTGTTTCTATAGTAGCAATTGAAACTTTTCCTTTAGGAGATACATTTCTGGAAGTGCCACTGCTTTGTAACAACGGAAAAGCTGTTTTCTGTCATGGTATCTCCGTAACTGTATGATAAGATGCACTGATTTGTCTTATTACATTCAAGAGAGGAAAAAAAGGCTGGAAAGGGAACAAATGTTTATAGCTGCAACAGTAAATGTTAACAGGAACTCAGTTTTTCCCCAAATAAACTGAATATGTAACTACATTCTTCATTTTTCCAACATTTAGTTATTTTACAGCCTTATTCCAAAATTGATTATTTTCCTCAAAATTTACATAAGCATTCATAAGCCTTTGCTCAGTGCTTTGTTAGTGTTAGAGTGCACTTTTGGCACCAATTACAGCCTCAAGTCTTTTTGAGTATGATGCTACAAGCTTGGCACACCTATTTTTGGGCAGTTTCTCCCATTCTTCTTTGCAGGACCTCTCAAGCTCCATCAGGTTGGATGGGGAGCATCGGTGCACAGCCATTTTCAGATCTCTCATGAGATGTTCAATCGGGCTCAAGTTTGGGCTCTGGCTGGGCCACTCAAGGACATTCACAGAGTTGTCCTGTAGCCACTCCTTTGTTATCTTGGCTGTGTGCTTAGGGTCGTTATCCTGTTGGAAGATGAACCTTCACCCCAGTCTGAGGTCCAGAGCGCTCTGGAGCAGGTTTTCATAAGGATGTCTCTGTACATTGCTGCTTTCATCTTTTCCTCGATCCCGACTAGTCTCCCAGTCCCTGCCGCTGAAAAACATCCCCACAGCATGATGCTGCCACCATCACGCATTACATTACATTACATTTATTCATTTAGCAGACACATTTATCCAAAGCGACTTACAAATGAGAAAATACAAGCAAAGCAATATATCAAGCAGAGAACAATACAAGTAGTGCTACCATACAAGCTCCATTAATTGAGTTCCAGAAGAAGCAAAGTGTGCGCAGTAGAGGTGTAAGTTCCATTTTTTTTTCTTCTTTTTTCTTTTATGAGTTGGTTAGGTGTTCACGGAAGAGGTGGGTCTTTAGCTGTTTTTTGAAGATGGTGAGAGATTCTGCGGTCCAGATTAGTTTGTTTGAAGTTGTTTGAAGAAACAGTTAGCTTGAAGGAAAGGGACCTTGAACCACGCTGAGTAGGAACTACTAAGCATCGGTCGCTAATCGATCACAGATTTCGTGAGGGAACGTAAGCCTTCAGGAGAGAGTTGAGGTAGGACGGTGCTGTTCCCGACACCCTTGTAGGTGATCATCAAGGCCTTGAATTAGATGGGGCAGATACAGGAAGCCAGTGGAGGGAGATGAAGATGGGTGTGGCATGGGTTCTCTTGTGTTGGTTGAAGACGAGGTGTGCTGCAGCATTTTGAATCATTTGAAGAGGTTTGATGGAGCTGGCTGGAAAGTAGTGAGTTGCAGTAGTCCAATTTTGAGATAACAAGAGCCTGGACTAGTATCTGCGTAGCCTGTTCGGTGAGGTAGGGTCTGAGTTTCTTGTTGTTGTACAGGATAAACCTACAGGTCTGTAAAGGTCAAGCTGTCATCAAGAATCACCCCAAGGTTCCTGGTCATCCTGGTTGGCTTGAGTGTGGTTGAGCTAAGCTGTACAGTGAGGTTGTGGTTGATTGAGGGACAGGCTAGGATGACAAGGAGCTCAGATTTTTCCAGGTTGTGCTTAAGATGGTGTTCCCTCATCCAAACCGAGATGTCCGACAGGCAAGCAGAGATGTGTGCAGAGACGAATGGATCATCAGGACAAATAGAGCTGGGTGTCATCATCATAGCAATGATATGAGAAGCCATGAGACTCAATTACCTGCCCTAGAGATGTAGTCCATCCATCCTCAACCGCTTACTCCTTTTTCAGGGTCACGGGGAACCTGGAGCCTATCCCAGGAAGCATTGTGCACAAGGCGGGGAACACCCTGGACAGGTTGTCAGTCCATTGCAGGGCACAATCACATACACACTCACATCCCCATTCATACACTATGGACATTTTAGACATACCAATCAGCCTACCATGCATGTCTTTGGACTGGGAGAGGAAACCGGAGTACCCGGAGGAAACCCCCGACACACGGGGAGAAGCCACCGTGCGCCCCCTAGAGATGTAATGTAGATAGAAAAGAGGAGTGGACCCAGAACTGACCCCTGTGGAACACCAGTTGTGAGTTGCTGAGTTTCAGAAATACCTCCCTTCCATGATACCTTGAAGGATCTGTCAGAGAGATAGGATTCCACACCACAGAACTGTTCTAGTGATGCCCAGGCTGGAGAGAGTTGACAGGAGGATCTGATGGTTCACAGTGTCGAAAGCAGCAGAGAGGTCAAGTAGGATGAGGACAGATGATCTAGAGGTTGCTCTTGCTAGTCATAAGGCTTCAGTGAAGGAAAGCAGAGCAGTCTCTGTAGAGTGATTGCTCTTGAAGCCAGACTGCTTGGTGTCCAAGAGGTTGCTCTGTGTGATAAAATTGGAGAGTTGATTAAAAATGGCTTTTTCAAGAGTTTTGGAAAAAAAAGGGAGGAGGGAAACAGGACTACAGAAGGGTTAAGTGATTTTTTTTAAGCAGTGGGGTAACCCGGGCCTGCTTAAATGAGGCAAGGTATGTGCCAGTAGAGATGGATGTGTTAAAGATGTGTGTGAGTGCAGGTAATAGTGTGGGAGAGATGGACTGAAGAAGGTGAGAAGGGATAGGGTTAAGAGGACAGATTGTGGGACGGCTAGAGAGAAGGAGTTTAGAGACATCAGTCTCTGAGAGGGGAGAGAAGGAAGTCTATGCATGTCTGTGGTTGAGAACTGGTTCCTGATGTGACCTTGTTGGAAAAGAAAGTGACAAAGTCATCTGCAGTGAGAGAGGTAGGGGAAGAGGGAGGAGTAGGATAGAGAAGAGAGGAAAAGGTGTTGAAGAGAGTGTGGGTGTTGGGAGAACTGCCAATCTTCTCTTCGTAGTATGTAGCTTTAGCAATGGAGATGCTATTGGAAAAAGAGGAGAGAAGTGTCTGGTAATTGGTTAGGTCAGTTGGGTTGTTAAATTTACGCCATTTCCTTTCAGATGCTCTTATTTTGGCCCGGTCGTTACGCAGAGCTTCTGAGAGCCAAGGGCTAGAGGGTAATGTGCGAGCAGGTCTAGAGGTTTGGGGGCAGATGTTGTCAAGAGAAGAAGTTAGAGTGGAACATAGCATGTCAGTTGCGGTGTTTAAGTCAAGTGAGGAGAGGTGGCTGTCAGAGGGAAGTAAGGTTGTGACAACGGAGCAGAAATGTGAGGGGGAAAGGGAGCGAAGATTGTGACGAAAAGAGATCGAGGGTGGAGACAGTGAAGGGGGTGAAGGGAGATTAATAGAGAACTGGATAAAGAAATGCTCAGAGGTGTGGAGAGGAGTAATGAGAAGATTGTGTGTGGTGCAATTACGTGCGAGGATGAGGTCAAGTTGTTTGCCGGCTTTGTGGGTTGCTGGTGTGGTGAACTGCTTGAGGTCAAACGTGGGAAGGAGAGCAAGAAAGTCAGCTGCATGTGGCTTGTCTAGATGAATGTTGAAATCACCAAGGACCAGAAGAGGAGTTCCATCATCTGGGATGGTGGACAGTAGTGTCAAATTTATAGATGAACTTCCCCAGTTGACCTGGAGGACGGTAAACAACAAGAAAGAAAGGTTTTTTTGTTGTTGTTTTTTTTTTGTTAGAAGATTTCATATAAATAATGCCTGAAAGTAGTTCACTTGAATAGTAGGGAAGAAAAACCCCATTGGGAAGCATTTCTGCAGGTACATATTTAAATAATGCTATGTAGGCAAAATCTGATGCCTGTAATGTGCAGTCTGAAGTTCCTGTGGTTGAATGATCTGCCATTAGGGCTTTTTGTGCTCTGCTGAACTCTATCAGCATTCATCTGTGTGTGAGCTTTGCCATTTTATCTCTTCTTTAGTCTGTTCTTCGGCAGCATCTTTCACTCTCTTTCTCTCTCTCTCTCTCTCTCTATCTCACTCTCTCATTCTCACTCTCTCTTTCTCACTAGCTTTCTCTCGTTCTCTCGCTCTTTCTCTCTCATGTGCTCTCTCTCTCTCTCTCTCTATCTCACTCTCTCATTCTCACTCTCTCTTTCTCACTCTTGCTTTCTCTCTCTCTCTCTCTCTCTCTCTCTCTCTCTCGACAGCCAGACATTCACCATATAGTATCTTCTTTTCATTCTACATTCCTTTTATACTCAAAAAGCCCCTAATTTCTTCACAATCAAAGCATTTGTGCTTATTTCCCTTCCGGGCATCTTAACACCTTCTCCTATAGAACCTAAACTGATCTTTGAACAGCTCTCTCAGAGCTGAGTAACATCACTGATCCCACACTAACCAGTACTGCTCTGGGTTTGTGCACAGATTGGTTCTCACCAGGAGAACTTGATATTTTGCCCATCACACAGCTTCTCTGAGCATAGAGACCAACGGAAAGAGGGTTGCGTAGGTGACAAGGCGGGTAGGACAGACCGGCAGGGAAAGGATTAAAAAGCCATGTAATTAGTATTAAAGAAGGAGAGCGGCTTTCCATAAGCCTTCAACATATGGTATTCCCTTTTTATCTCAGTTGCTGCTGGAATAATGTGGCCATGTTGTTTTATCACTTATGAGCTTGTAAACATTTCTTTCAACAAGATTTCTACATTTAAAGATTTAAAGGAAAAATAGCATTTTTTCAATATAATCTCAATCTATTGTACTGTGTCTGTAGAGTATGTGTGATTTCTGCCATCAAGGGTTGTTGTTTTGGAAATTAACAATCCATTGACACAGTACTCAATTATAATAGTGAGTCTAAAGGCCGTTGATGAGATCTGTGAATAAATGTTTATAATGAAAAAGACATAACAGAAGTTCACACAATGTAATCAAACTATAAAAGCCTAAGGGTAAGAGAAACATGAGATAAAGTCTTAACCGATTTTCTAATATTGCAATACAGTAAAAAGAAAAAAAATTGGTGACTTCCTGAAGGATTTTGTTGGCCAATCGGGCACAAATGTAAATTATGAGGTTGCCTTTCACTTTTAGTGTTGGGAGTTTGAATGTGTGAGTGTAATTTTGCCTTGCGATGAGTTGGCACTGCATCCAGGGTGTCCCCCCGCCTTATGCGCAAATTTCCTGGGATAGGTTCCAGGCTCCCCGTGACCCTGTGTAGGATAAGCAGGACAGAAAATGGATGAGTTGGGGGGAGAAAACACATATTGCCTGTTGATTAGTCCATTAAATATTGCATAAAAAATTGCATTCATTGTAATTACTGCATTGTGTTCAAGAATTCATAAAAAAACCTCAAAATAACTATGCATATTATGCCCTAATCACTTTTAACAGTCCCATGCTAAGCTTTTCCGATGCAACAGAAGAGCATTTACCCTGTTGTTGGGAGATCACATCTTCAAACTCTGAAAAGCATAAAAAAGCCTGCTCTCTGGATGGAAGAGAAGACATGCACTCTCTCCCCTGTCAATCACAGTGACACGAGCCAATCATGAGCATCTGTGAGCTCATGTATGCAGAAAAGGTGGATGGTGGTTCGAAAAAATGCTGTTGGCTGACTTCAAGTGTCTGTTACGTATCTGTTAACGTGTATGCTTCCTTCCTGAAGCATCAGTTGATTGGTTGCTGAGCTGTTTTTATGCTGTAGAAGTATTTTAATGCAGGCCTCAAATGATTTTTTTCCCACTTAGCACTGGTGGTCACATTTCAGAAAACTGGGCGCACTAACAAAATTTTAGAAGCACCCACTAAATGGTTTGCAGCATGGTTTGGACACATATTCTAACTGCTATAAGAGCACAACAGAGGTGAAATGTTACAAATGTAGCCTAGTTACCTAATAAACATATAGTTGTTAACCATAGTATCAAAGAACCATCACACCAGTTTCACACCGCTAGTTTCAACAACATTTACATTTTTATGACAAAACAACACATTCTGTGGTACTCTGCAAAACACAAACAAGTACTACCTTGGGTGGTTGTGTGTGTGTGTGTGTGTGTGTGTGTGTGACCTGTCAGAGAGTATGTGTGTAAGAGTGGGGGGAGGAATACCAATGAAAAGAGTAACAAAGCTGATGCAGAAAAAAAGTCCAATGAGGTCCTCCTCCCATGGGTTTATTGAACACAATCACGGTTTCTCAGTATGTCACGCTATTTCTCCTCTTCTCTTCTGTCAGTATCTCTCTCTCAGTATATATATATATATAAATATATATATATAAATATATATATATATCACTGTCAGACTTTTTGTATCAGTATTTTTCTCTCTCTTCTTGTGTCATTACAATGCTGTCACATTCTCTCTCTCTCTCTCTCTCTCTCTCTCTCTCTCTCTCTCTCTCATACACACACACATACTCTTGCTCTCTCTATTACAGAGAGCTGAGTAGATAAAATATTCATTTGTAGGCAGTGATTGAATTTACCATGGGGGAAAAACATGACGGCCTTCAGTGAGACTCTTTAATTTTTTGTGCAAACATTACACATGCAAAGAATGGATATTTTTATATTTTTACATTTTCGTCATCCCTTTACTTACACACTATAGTAAACCTCGTACACTCTCCACACATTTGGAGATGTAATTTGAACAGTACCACAGTTCATTGGGGAGGACACAGAATGGATGAGGACAATGGAAAGGAATTTTTATGGTGGCTTAGAGGTTAGCATGTTTTCCTCACACCACAGGGGTTGGGGGTTTGATTCCCATCTCCGCCCAGTGTGCAGAGTTTACATATTCTCCCTGTGCTTTGGGGGCTTCCTCCAGGTACTCCGGTCTCCTCCCCCAGTCCAAAGACATGAGTTGTAGGTTTATTGGCATTTTCAAATTGGATGTGTGCAATTGTGTCCTGCGATGGGTTGGTACCTTGTCCAGGCTGTCCACTGCCTTGTGTCCTAAGTCCCCTGGGATAGACTCCAGGCTCCATAAAATCCTGTGTAGGATAAGCAGTATAGAAAATGGATGGATGAATGTCTAGTTTAGCAGGACATCAGTTAATGATAGAAAAAGCTGAATTTAACAAGACCTCCTGAGAAGTATGGATAGGGGAATGAATTAATGTTTCATTCAGCCTGTGCCTGAGCATAGTGATAACATGCAGTATTAACTGTTCCTCTTCTCTCTTCCTCTGCTGTGTGATAGTGTGTGTTCATCAGAGGTGTACATAAACCTGTCACAGACTACAGAAGGAGAACTACCCCTCAGCCCAGCAGTGTGATTGGAATGAGGGGAATGACAGAATAATATCGTGGAGCAGTTTGCTCTTTTGCTGTTCTTTGGCTGCATTAAGGCAGCAACATTTTCTGCCTTAATGTTTTGGCATTGTGATGTTGTGCATGTTCTGTGGTGTGTTTTGTGCTTTGGTCATCAATTAATAATGCAATAAAATGTATTATGGAGGAAACGACATGAGCTTGTGTCCAAAACATCCTACTACTGCACTGAGTAGTTGTTTATCAGTATATCACTGTATGTATTTTTGTTCCAGGCAGCAGCTTGAGCTGTAACATCAAATTCCACTACCCTTCCTCCTGCTAGATTTGGCTCAGGGTTTATAGCAATGGCACATAGCCCCTACATTGTGGGGCTAGACAACATTAAACCAATATAAGCAATTATTTTGAAAGACAATCACACTCGACTCTTGCTATATAGGCTAGTATATAGTGAAATTTTATCATAACCCTATAATAGGCAGTAGAGGGTAAACAAGATACGGACTAATGGCTTATTTTGATTAGTTTTAGACATGATTTTGCCAGGTTTTGTGGAACGTTTCCAGGCCAATTACACTTCAAAAATGACACAACAGACCTAAAACTAGCCCAAACATTTCAGCTTTGCAAAAGGGAGGCACATTTTTTCTGCTATTTCATAGTCTTTGCATGGGAAAGAAGTGTATACTGCATAGATACACTTAGTCTGTACTATGCTCTTGTTTGTGGAAATGTATTTGTTTTTAGTGGCAAGTGGAGTATTTTTAAGCATGCACACTCTGGCAACCTTGTCATTAACTGGCCTATCATTTGCTCCTCTCCCTAGCATGGGGCAGTATGATCCCTGCCCTAGTAGACCTCTATTAATGCTTGTTGCAGTTCCCATTATTTGCAATAACTTGATGGAGCTAAAGTGGGTAATGAGCACACTGAATGCAGTTGTATATTTTTTTATTTTATTTATCAATTTGTATAGCGCTTTTTTACAATGGTACATTGTCTCAAAGCAGCTTTACAGAAATATCATTTTTTTACATTTTACAAGCGACTTACTAATGAGACCACATTCACACACCAATGGGAGCAGAGCTGCCATGCAAGGTGCTAGCTTGCCATTGGGGGCAACTTAGGGTTCAGTGTCTTGCCCAAGGACACTTCGGCATGGGATCACCCGGGCCGGGATTCGAACCGCCAACCCCACGGTTGGTGGATTAGTGGACAACCCGCTCTACCGACTGAGCCACAGCCGCCCTATATATATATATATATCAGCATGTCAACAGAATATCAGCTTAAATCCATCAAGTAGAAATATTTTATGTAAATCATTCATTCAAAAGCCTTAATTGGCATTTTAATGGGATTTAAAATGTACCAAGTTTTGTATGAGGACTTTATGAAGACTAACATTTGTTCAATGATATATACTCACCGACCACTTTAATAGGAACCCCTTGTTCTTTCGTGAAATTATCTAAATCAGCCAATCATGTGGTAGCACTGCAATACATAAAATCATGCAGATACAGGCAAAGAGATTCATTTAATGTTCACATCAAACATCTCATAATGGGGGAAATTTATGATCTCAGTGCCAGATGGGCTGGTTTGAGCATTTCAGAAACAACTGGGATTTTACCACACGACAGTGTTTACACAGAATGGTGCCCAAACATCCCTTGAGCAGCAGTGCCTTGTTACGATGTCAGAGGAGAATGTCCAGAATGTTTTGGGCTGACAGAAAGATTATGGTAACTCAAAGAGCCACACTTTACAATCATGGTGAGGGGGGAAGCATTTCAGAACACAGAGCACATCGCACCTTGTGGGGACTGGTCTAAAACAGAAGAGGACCGTATCAGATTCCACTCTAGTCAGCGAAGAACAGGAATCTGAGCCATCAGTGGGCACAGGCTAAACGAAACCTGACAGTGGAAGACTGGAAAATGACCAAGCAATGAAATTATGCTCACTGTAGGCTCAGATTCCTGAGGGAACTCGGTTGCTGGTTTTCACAGGCAGATAGAAGATCCTAAGGAGTATTGGCTGAGTGAGTGCTATCCCTGTAGTTTTTTGTTGACTACAGCAATTAATAGTGTTACAACCAGAGTTGAGTGGAACATGTTACTGTAACCAAAATACTTTTTTTGATAACACAGTTGTCACATAATGGAGGCTGAGACCAAAGCACATGCAGGTATGGTAGTTTAATGAACAGACAAATCTAAAGGGTTAGGCAGAAATCTATCAACATAGACAGGCAAGAGTTAAACTATCATGCAAATAATCCAGAACAGGTAAAGCAGAGAATCACAGTCAAGGGAATAAACAAAGTTAAAACCAGACTAACAACCTTGGGCTTGGGACTTGACAGCAACAATAGCAACTAAGCCTATTATTTACAGAGACCTTATGCAGGAACAGTCTCTTATATAGTGTGGTGTGATTGATTGTGATGGGGAACAGGTGTGTGATAAGTCCTCAGGAGAAGGTGAACTTGTCTGTGTGTTGTTTGGGAGTTGTAGTCGTTGTATGTTTGTAGTTTGCGGTGCATACTGGGAAATGGAGTCGCTAGTTTGTGGTGACATGGTAGCAGTAATATAACGCATTACATTTAAAATTTGTCATTTTATTACAGTTACTGATTCAATAAACATCAATAAAATTACATTAATTGCATTACGAATTTATAGTTATGAAAACAATATTAAGTAAAATGCTTTTTTAAAATAACTGAAGAACAGTAAAAGAAGACAGTTTGTAATTTTATATCTTCAGTGAATGGAGATGAGACCATTCAGACAGGGTATAAAGGAAAATACATGGAAACACTTGTGTCTTATTGGCTGACAGTCTCTCAGTTCTGCCAAACGATAGCTCACACAGTCAGTGTGAGGAAAAATGGATATACATCAGTTTTTTTTAAACCTGTAAAGGAGTTAAAACTGAAACAGTACCATCCAAAGATGCTGAGCAGGAAAACAAGGTGTGTAAATGTCTATATGAGTTTACGTGAACATGATATGATCAGAGCAGAAGGAAAGAAAATGTACTTTGCATGGCACTGTAGCAGCTAAACCCATACACTGATAGCTTAGCTGTGCCTCCCCTTGGCTTGCCACAGCAAACTACCCTAGTTAGAAAAGTTTTATATTTTATTGGTCTGCTAAACAGTGACAACACCTGAGGCAAGTTTTATGAGAAATCCAAATTTTTCTGATCATGTCATACATTGACGTGCGCTAAAATTACTGAAAGAACTATGAGTTTCACTTTGTAGTGTATTTTTGTAGGTTTGACAGGTTTTGAAAGTAAAGTAATCAGTGACCTGATGACTTTTTACATGCAGTAATCAGTAATGTAACCAGTTTACAATTTTAAAGTAGTAATTAGTAATCTGTAGTGGATTACTTTTTTGAGTAATTTACCCAAAACTGGTTACAAGTGATAACATGCTCTCTAACTAACACGTAAATTATACACGTATATTATAATTAAATCAGGTCTTTGTTGAAAAGGGATTAATTCATCTCCTCTATGCATGAATTGTTTTTTATTGTACATACAATAACAAGACCCTGAACATTCTGGCAGATCATATTGTATCAATAAATGCTTTAATGGGACGCTTTTGCCAGTTGTCTTTATTTTGAGAGGAATTAGGAATATAATATGATGATAAATTAATATAAGGGATATAATATATAAACATGAATTCATGATTGAAATTAGATTGAATTTAAATTGTTGAAATAGCCGTTGCAGCCAAATTTAGACTTGAAGGGACATTTTTTTTTTTAATAGATGGCTTTTCACCTTTCAACCAAGCCTCAACATTGTTGAGATGTCCGGCAAAGTTTCTTTTCAACGTCTTTTCAACTAACTTTTTTTTGTTTGTTGTTGTTGTTGGTGGTGGTGGGTGGGTTTGATCTGGAGATCAGAATAAGCAGGGGATTCATTGAAAGATGAGTTGAGTTCAGGAAAAAAAAAACTTTTAGGTGCATTTTGTCATTTTTCCGTAATTACAAACAAGCTTATTTTGTTCATATGGGACCAATTCAGGAACGTGGTGGTGCAGTGGTAAAGGTTCTGGGTCTCTATCCAGAGGGTTGGAGGTTCAAGTCCCAGCACAATCAAAGCTGCACTTGAGCTATACCTTTAACCATCCCTCTCTGCTCAGGTGCAGTATCATGGCTGACTCTGACCCCAACTTTCTAACAACCTGGGATATGTGAAAACAGAATTTTGCTGTAATGTACATGTCACTTTTTTTCGTCTTGCAGTATTTGTTGACTATACAGAGGTTCATTCAGATTTGACTGAATGAACACTGCCATCTAGTGTAGAAAAACAATTATGTAGGTGGTGTGTCATTTTTGTCTCATACCTTCTCTCTGCTCTCACCTTATTTCTTTGTCTATATATATGCAGCTTATGTGTATGATGTTTGCATTCGGTCAGTACTTTTCGGTCAGTACTTTTCAGCCAGTACTTTTCAGACGCAAAATGCAGACTGGATACATGTATTTAGCCCTTTGTTTGTATTTCCTCGTTTGTAAGTCGTTTTGGATAAAAGCGTCTGCTGAATGAATAAATTTATATATTTTAATCGTATTTTTTTCAGAAATTGGTAATGATAAGAAATGTGGCGTGAAATGAAACTGTGTTCATTGAAGAACTAAAATGGTGGCGTGACAGTGAAAAGCAGCGTGATGCCGTGTGTGTAGTAGCTTTAAGATTGTTTAATCGAATGGGAAATGGGTCACATGGTGGCTTAGTGGTTAGCATGTTCGCCTCACACCTCCAGGGTTTGGGGGCCATGCGTGTGCGGAGCTTGCTCTGCTGCGGCTGTTTCCTCCGGGTACTCCGGTTTCCTCCCCCAGTCAAAAGACATGCATAGTAGGCTGATTGGCATGTCCAAAGTGTCCGTAGTGTATGAATGGGTGTGTGAATGTGTGTATGTGATTTTGCTTTGCAATGGACTGGCACCCTGTCCAGGGTGTACCCCGCCTTGTGCCCGATGCTCCCTGGGATAGTCTCCAGGTTCCCTGTGACCCTGAAAAGGAGTAAGCAGTAGAAGATGGATGGATGGATGGATGGATGGATGGATGAATGGGAAATGGCTGCAGGTGGTAATAATCAGGTGATGCGTGCGCTAGTAAGGTCACGTGCTACCAATTGCGGGCGGTTGCATGCTGGGACTTGGGACTTTAAGTTCCCTTAAATATGAGAAACTGAGGCATGGCATTTTGCGGGAAGCCTACACACATATTCTAGAATAGTAGTGTGGGTGTAGTGTAATATCTGCATAAGATTTTTTTTTCTGTGTCTTTTCCTGCACACAGTGAATCCCTTTCCGGAATGTTCCTGAGGGTCAAGAGTGGGCCACTAGCATCGACCTATGTACATACAGTGTCAGGAAAACCTGATTCTCTGCCCCAAACTTACTTTTGATTTATTTTGACAAAGGCTTTTACTCTTATCAATGAAAGTGAGTTTAAAAGCACAAAATGAAGAAAAACAAACAAAAACAGTGGAATATTTTAGATAGTAAGCACTATGCTAATGCTATCATACATCCCTGGTCATCCATGATTGGTGACACGCCTTCTGCTAATAACATATAATGAAACGAAGCCCCAAGACAATGTTCTTGTAAACCAGTGGTCATTAACCCTGCTCCTGGATGTTTACCTTGGCTGTTTCTCAATATGCGTTTTTATGCAATCCTCTGTCTTTGTGAACTCATTCTACATCATCATCCACCACCAAAGTTCAGTACTCAAGAATTCAAGTACCGGGGACGCATGAAATTACCCGGATGTGTTCTAGATCTCGAGGATGCATTGGATGCAGGTCTGAGTGCACTGAACCTGCTTGAAGTCCCAGAAGTCATTGCATAAAAACGATAATGGATGATAGAAGTCTGACCCATAGCTGTAGTTTTAATATAATCTAAATAAATCTAAATATGCATCTAAAAAGAATGATTTTTGATATATGGTTTAGATTGAGATATACTGTATATGAGATATATACTTGCCAACAGAGAGCTTACTACATTAAATCATGCTTAAATAATTTTTGGTTAATCAGCCGGTTAACAGTAAATCTATTAACCAGCTGAAACATATTTCTTAGCACTGAAGAGATGAGGACAATGTCCCACTGCTCAAAATGTGCTGGGGCAGTCCATTTCGCAACAGGAAGCTCACAGCACATCTCAGTTCTCTCAAAGATGCATTCTGTGTCCTCGTGTCCTTCTGAGTTTGTTCTTTCTCACGAGAAAGCAAGTTCGTTCTTGGTGTTCTTAGAATGGAGAAATTGCCTTTAGCTCCAAAGATATTTGTGTCCACCTGACCATCTAATTATTGCCTTAAACAGTTTGTGATCAACTAAAACGGGTGTGTTAGATTTTGGTTGGAGATGAAACCTGCAGGAAGATAGATCAAAAAGAAGGTTGGTGACCACTGTTGTAAACAGTTATCATTTGGCAGTAACTTCCTTAACAAGCTACATAATTGATGGAGGAATCCTCACTTTAAGAGAATTAGATATTGCATTTATCAGTACTCTATCCATAATACAGTTGCTTAATTTAACAGTAGTGAGACGACCACCTCACAGCTGGAAAATGTCACTAGAGGTTTGAGCAAGACACTTTTGTAAGGTGTCAAACTTTTTCATGTTTACAGCTTTTACACATAAGAAGTGCATCAGATATTTACAGTGTCATCTACTTGGTCTTGTTATCCTTACTGAATTGGTGTAACCAAAAACACAATGGGCCACTTGTTGAATAGCCAGCATGGGTAATTATTATTGTTTTCATGCTGAATTTACTTAACCTTAAAAATAGTGTCAGTAAGTAGGTAAAAAATAGTTTAAGGCTATAAGTAGCTGTATGAGTGCAAGTACAATGGAATACTTACTTACAGATCTCCCAGTCTCTCAATTTTGTAGCATAGAAGAGTGAAGGTGTGGATAATACAGTACAATACAAAATGTAATAATATACAACACAAATCATACAAATGTATAAATATATGCTATAAGCCAGTGGTTCCCAAACTTTTCCAGGACAAGGCCCCGCAAATGGCATTAACATTTGACCGAGGCCCCCCTTTTGCAAGATGTCTTTAAAACACATTAAAATACAGACTTCTGAATATATCCCCCTTTTTATTAATAATTACATCTTACATAATTACATTACATTAGGAATTGATTGTGTGTGTGTGTGTGTGTGTGTGTGTGTGTGTGTGTGTGTGTGGTTGTCTGAAAGAGAATTTATTTTTCACACCAAATTGTTGAGGCCCCCCTGGCGCCCCCTGGCAGCCCCCACTTTGAATACCACTGCTATAAGATACAGTACACCTAAGACAGGGTACAAGACAATACATTCTATATGAAGTGCACAACTTTGTTTAAAGACCATATACAACAAGAGAGTAACCATGGTATGGACATTGGAGGGGTCCAAGCACTAAATCGATGGATCGATGGTGACATCACTATGCAGCTACAGTCTAATTCTTACCGGAACCTAATGCTGGATAATCCCCAGTGCAGTCATTTCCATGGACATCAAAAGTCTGTATACAATCATTCCTAATGAGGATGGATTGAGAACACTAGATCATTTTCTCGATGTCCAACTGGATTCGCTCACTGAAATTTTCTTAAGATTAACAGTTCAATTCTAAGTTTTACTACCAAATAACAGGCGTTAGTATGGGCACTGAAATGGGACCCTCCTATGCAAAACTCATGTTGGATTTGACTAGCAAATAGTCTTTGAACAACTTACCGGACATGTACCTGTACTGAAGAAGGATGAAGAATTTTTCCTTTGTAATTGTAAGACACGTCAATGGCAATGGACATAACATTAATGAAGTACTCAGAAGTACTCAAAAAAGGACTAATAAAGGACTGTCCAAAACATTCTGTGCCACTCGAAACTTGGTGTGTAAGTATACAAGAAATGTCATGTGTTGTTTTGTTTAAAAAATTATCATTTATATGATTTTTAAAAGATGATCGTGTATATTCTAAAAAAAACCTGACAGAGGAATTAGTTCATTTGTTCATTTTCACCTTACAATGTGGGCATATTTAGTTTTTTCGGTCACTCCACTTCTTAGGTCGTCATACATCTCCCGGACACATAGAGTAGGCCATTATGTCATGTCCAAGAGCATCCTGGGTTAAGCCTCCTTTGAAAGCAATGTAAAAGTACATTTAAAGTACATTACATTTATTCATTTAAAAGACGCTTTTATCCAAAGCGACTTACAAATGAGAGCACACTCACACACCAATGGTAGCAGAGCTGCCATGCAAGGTGCTAGCTTGCCATCGGGGGCAACTTAGGGTTCAGTGTCTTGCCCAAGGACACTTTCGGTATGGGATCACCCGGACCGGGATTCGAACCACAAACCCTACAATTAGCGTACAACCCGCTCTACCGACTGAGCCACAGCTGAGTTTAACAGGCTGTTGATTATTTCCATTTTTTTTAACAGTTGTTTTCACCATAATATATAATATATATTATATTTAGGACCAATACGGTAATGTTGACCCCTAGATGCACAACTAATCAAAAAATTAACATAGGTCATATGTGCAACTCTAATGAGCATTTCATAGCTGCATTAGCGATATTAGTATTAGCAATGAGTTTTCTGTTCAATAAACAGTCAATCTTAGCTCTCTTGAATGTTGTATCGTTATTCTTGAAGTTAACTAAAAAATTGTATCTGACAGTGTTAAAACATTGTACTTTCATTTGCCAGAAATTTGATTTAGTAACTATATCGACTTTTCTTCTACTAACTCTGCACTCATTTCCACAAGAGCATCCTGAACTGAAATGTCACTTCCGCCTAGTGAATAGCTGAAGTAAATAAATAAAATGTTCAATCAGGAGGGACCAGTGAAGGAAGTAAAGATAATTGTTTATTGAATGAATAATGCGATTAATAGTCTTGACAGAAAGTCTTCGGCAATTTGACTGTAATGTAAAGCGGGTTCACTCAGAGGAGATTTGTGCTTTTGTTGTAACCGTCCATCCATCCATCCATCCATCTTCAACCGCTTACTCCTTTTTCAGGGTCACGGGGAACCTGGAGCCTATCCCAGGAGGCATCAGGCACAAGGCGGGGTACACCCTGGACAGGGTGCCAGTCCATCGCAGGGCACAATCACATACACACTCACTCACTACGGACACTTTAGCCATGCCAATCAACCTACCATGCATGTCTTTGGACTGGGGGAGGAAACCGGAGTACCCGGAGGAAACCCCCGACGCACATGCAAACTCCGCACACACATGGCCCCGACGGGACTCGAACCCCGGACCCGTGAGGCGAATGTGCTAACCACTAAGCCACCGTGCGCCCCTTGTTGTAACCGAAGTTACATAAAACTACGACTTGATGGCACACGCGCACGAAACCATGTTTCTCAGAGAGAGAGAGAGAGAGAGAGAGAGAGAGAGAGAGAGAGAGAGCTTGTAATTCAATGTCTGTTATTTTAAAAACCGAAGCAGCACAACCCGAGACTATTTGGAGTGAATTTGGAGCACGTGGGGGTGGTTGAGAGACCTATAAATATTCTTTAAATATCTAAAAAAAAAATAACAAACAAACATTTTTACGGTACAAACTGAGCACAAACGGTTGAGACTCTTTTTGGGTTGGTGTCAAAGTTAACGAATAAAACCAATTTTTAATTCAGGAGCACTTTATGCCTCACATTACTGCGTGGCTTTTATTTTGACAGGGTGTTAAGCGCTTTCCCGCATCTATTGCTCATTGCACTAGAAACACGCAACTGCCGGGATTCGCACACACACGCACGCACACACACACACACACACACACACACAGCTCCACCCACCCCTCTCCTCTGCACTGGCTGCTGAGTACGGGGATCAGATTTAAGCGCACAAGCAAAGCAGCCCACCTACACGAATAGACCACACAATATACCACATATATGTTATCACCGTGTTATTAGGGCGTAGATTTGCATATGGACTCTACCAATATTTTTTGCTTTGCTTGTCCATCCATCTTCAACCG
>JAFFST010044688.1:192446-205131 GCA_022414735.1 Noturus placidus | reverse complement strand
TCCGCACACACATGGCCCTGGCGGGACTCGAACCCCGGACCCTGGAGGTGTGAGGCGAACGTGCTAACCACTAATCTTTCTCATTTATAAGTCCATCCATCCATCCATCTTCAACCGCTTACTCCTTTTCAGGGTCGGGGAACCTGGAGCCTATCCCAGGAGGCATCGGGCACAAGGCAGGGTACACCCTGGACAGGGTGCCAGTCCATCACAGGGCACAATCACACACACACCCACACACACATTCACACACTACGGACACTTTAGACACGCCAATCAGCCTAACATGCATGTCTTTGGATTGGGGGAGGAAACTGGAGTACCCGGAGGAAACCCCCGACACACGGGGAGAACATGCAAACTCCACACACACATGGCCCTGGCGGGACTCGAACCCCGGACCCTGGAGGTGTGAGGCGAAGTCGCTTTGGATAAAAGCGTCTGCTAAATGAATAAATGTAAATATTTTGGGTGGGCAGAATTGTCCCTACCAATATTTGCGCGAACATGACATCATGTACATCCAATGTAGATCCCATAGCATTCTCTCCCAGAAGCTCCAGGATTTAGGCATGCTAGCATTTGATTGGCTGAAAGGGAGGGGCTCTCTGAAGACTCACCTTACCTGCAAATATCGAGCTGCCAGTGTAGAGTACAGACACTGAGGCGAGGGCTGATCGGCTGACAGATGGTAAGTAACTTCTCAAGGCTGTCAGTCCATACCTCAAGCATGGGCGTCTTTCAGATGACTTTCCTGTCTTTCCTCTATTGCCTGCACGGCACAGCATACATAAAGTATTTTTTTTCCCTATGCCAACACGTTTTGTAAAAAAACGACGAGACTTCAGGAGCTTTTTACACACCCAAAACGTAAGTAATAGGAAGTAATTCAATTCAATTCAATTCAATTTTATTTGTATAGCGCTTTTTACAATAGATATTGTCTCAAAGCAGCTTTACAGGAATATAAACACAGTATACACACAGTAAAAGTGAAAAATTAATCCCAACAAGAGAGCAAGCCACTGAGTGGCGACAATGGCAAGGAAAAACTCCCTTGTGTGTTTTAGAGGAAGAACCCTTGAGAGGAACCAGACTCAGAAGGGAACCCATCCTCATCTGGGTCACAACAGATATTATTAAAGAGATAATTATTGATCTATATGTAATCTGTTTGGCTTTGAAAAGCCTTTGTCCCAGCAGTCTGGATTGGAGTAGATGAGCGCTCCATCCAGAAGTAGGACCTCCGAGACCGATCATGCAGGTCCGGAGAGCAGAAAGGACCAGGATCTCCAACATCTCCATCAACTCATGTGTAGCCCGGCAGAAGTAAACAAACTGTCCAGTGGCCACATTGATTTAAAATGAAAACCTGTTAGTGACCAGCCTTGCACTGCAGAAAGTAATGTCAACTGATGTTAGTTAACCCTGGCTTCTGTTATCTGCAGGCCAGCAGTCAGGTGGCTCTCTGGAACATAAAATAGGTGCGTATATGAAATGATGTTGATTTGAGTTGAGTTTTAGTCTAGAAATCCCATGAAAATGTCACCATTTAATGAATGAGTTTGTATGCAGGAAACACAGCAGCAGGATGAAGTAGAGCAGGATGAAACAGATCTGTCTTCAGAGTTTCAGGTGAGGTCCTAATTCTGAATTATATTTGGGAATTGTAGGGAGGCATCAGCATTAAAATCAGTATAACCTTTGAAAGTTAACATATTGGTCATGAGTTTGTGTGGGGGGAAAAAAAATCTTACATTATATAAAACATTATAAGATCCTATTCACTCCATATTAACACTTCCCTCAAAAATAAATGGGATCCAAAGTTAACAAGTAACTTCATAGTTTACTTTCTTTTAGTCTTTGCTTTGAATCATTTGTATTTAAATGTAAATATAGATGTTATATTTTAATAAACAAGTCATTTTTTTATGCGGGGTGGCGGGGTGGGTGTCCCTACCAATATTGGAGCGGTACTCCGGTTTCCTCCCCCAGTCCAAAGACATTCATGGTAGGCTGATTGGCGTGTCTAAAGTGTCCGTAGTGTATGAATGTGTGTGTGAGTGTGTATGTGGTTGTGCCCTGCGATGGACTGGAACCCTGTCCAGGGTGTACCCCGCCTTGTGCCCCAAGCTCCCTGGGATAGGCTTCAGGTTCCCCGTGACCCTGAAAAGGAGTAAGCGGTTGAAGATGGATGGATGGATGGATGGATGGGTGTACACTGCTTACCGGAAGAGTGTGTATAAACCACGCCCACATCGATATATCGACACGCCCACAACATTCGGTGATTAAAATAGGGTGTCAGTCCAGGCACGCGCACTCGCCACAATCTCACAGAAGACATTCGCTGAATCTGTAAGTCTTTCTTTTTTTAATTTGTGTTGTGTTTTGGGATAATATTTAATTATTTTTACTTTTTTTTCCGTTATGTAATTTGAAAGCGGCCTAGAATGTATTTATCTGCATTCACGTCGTACGCTCAGTATGCCTGGCGGAGTAAGTAGGCGTGTTGGCAGTGGTTGGAAACAATGTTGTGGCATGTTTGGTGCTTTTAGAAATTCACGGTTGTTATAAAAAAAAAAAAAAAAAAAAAAAAAATGATCTAAAGGAGATAAAAGGAAACGCGCACTAACAATCAGAAGGTTCCACCTCCAGCAACACGGAAGTGAGTGGGAGGAAGAATGTCATCCGTGTGGTGTAATGCACCTTGTTCAAAATATACTGAAGCTTTTATTTATGGGTGAATAGACGCTTCTTTCTAATCAGATTATCTAAATTTAAAACTTCGTGTCCTATATCACGCTATTATGTTTATTGGGGGGCGGGGGGGGGTGGTTTTGCCACACCCCCTGGTTGGGCCACACCCCCTGGTTGCTATAAGCCTCCAATGCGGAAGCGTCTATCTTTAGTATGGTTTTAATCCCTAACATGTCAGAATTTCTACATGGATCTGTGTCTTAAATTGGACCAGATGCAATCCAGCCTGCGTTTTGTGTAAAAGTTGGTTAGTGTGACTATGATCAGGAAGAATGAAGTCACTGCACAGTGATGAGTGACATGATTGACAGGTGCTGTGTGCAGCTCTCTGTGTGTGAAACAGTGCTGGAAATGGTTGAATTATTATTTATGAATTTTAATGTAAGTCAAACGACATGAAAACATGAAGGATCGATGTTTTGTTGACAAGTGCTTGATGTGAACAGAACTATTTATAAAGGGCTAAACACACGGGTGGCTCCGCCTGTTGAAAGGTGGTGTGGCCAATTGTTTTTCCCAAGCCCATGTCTGGGGGTATCCACCCTCTTCAGATAAGATAAATTTGGGGTCACCTAGAAATGTGCTTGTTTACTCATTTGCTGTGTAGGAAAAGTTGATCGATCGAGCATCTGTGTGATGTGCTGGACAAACAATTCTGATCGATCAAGGTTCCACCTTGCAACTTACAGGACTTGAAAGAGCTGATGCTAAAGTCTTGTTGCCAGATACCATAGCACACCTTCAGAGGTCTTGTGGAGTCTATGCCTCGACGGCTCAGAGCTGTTTTGGTGGCACAAGTGGTACTTGCACGATATTTTATGCATGTCTGCTTTCAGACAGCATTCATTTATTTGAGAACACAGCTTTATAATATGCGTCATTAATGTATTGTGTACGGAAGGGGTTGGCAATCTTTTCCGGAAAGGGCTGGTGTGGGTGCAGGTTTTCATTCCAACCGAGCAAACGCCACACCTAAATCTTTTGAAAGCCAAGGCCAACTGATTAAACAGGTGTGCCTCCTGGTTGGTTGGAATGAAAACCTGCACGCACACCGGCCCTTTCCGGATAAGATTGCCCACCCCTGTAGGGGAAAAAGACTTTTCATCATATAAACTGTAAAATAAATAAACTATTCTTGCTTTTTACCTCTTTGGATCCACCAGGAACCTAATGAGAGTGGTCTGTTTTATCTTACTGGTACTCATACTTCTCACTGGTCTGTCTACTCCCTGGGCACACTCTTTTTCACCTGCCTGTATTAGTCAAATGAGCTAGCCAACGAACCTGTCTATTACACAAGCATTTGAGACAGATTGGCGGTAGGTGTCTGGATTCCTATCTGGCTGATAGTTAGCTTGGTAGGTAGCTACTTGCTAGTTAGCTGCACATCACCTTCAACCATCATAACTCGTCTGCTAGCTAGCTTGTTAGACCAGCTACAGTAGCTAACTGATAACAACATAGCTGGCTAGAAGCAGTTTAGTAGCTAACATTCCATTCCATGTAGCTAACTTTCCATTCCAATTCTAGAAATCTAGAATTGTCAATCTTTTTTTAAGTAGATTAAATAACGCTAGTTTGTTACAACATTCAGTACATTGTTTAGATCTCTCGCAGAACCAGCCAAAGTGCTTGTGGACAGTTTGACTGTTGCACTTGCTTATTTTTGCAGAAAAACTCAGCAGCCTTCATTGTGTTTTTTTTGTCTGAAATGTGGTCTCTTGCATAATATCCTGCTTTCTTTACTGACATACATTTTCCTGTAACATTTAATGTTGTTCAAGAAAACTAATGTTTGGGAATTGAATGTTTTTTGTTCTGACTCGATAATGTAGAAGTCACAAAATAGGGTGCCTAATACTTCTGTACAGTACTGTACATTTTTGGAGAAATAAAATGGATAATGATGGGCCTATTATGTGAATAAAATCACAGTATTTAGAGGGAAAGATAATATTCCCTGAAAAAACTAATACCATTTTCAAGAATAAGGTATTGGAAAGCTGCCACTTTAGGGTCTTATGGGAAATGAACTAAGTATGGAAACTAGGTCAACATCAGAAGATAGACATAGCATACAGTTGTCTCATGATGAAAGAGAATTGCAGGCAAAATGGGCAATCTTGAATGTGCGCTCCACCAGGACATCTTCAATGTTTCATATCCACAGTAACATGCTTTTGGAGGCTACAGAATATGGGCATCAATTCAATCATTGTGTCTCCCCATAACACTCTCAACTGTCCCTAGGTATTCTTGAAATATGATCTTTTTTTTTTCTTGTAAAGTTGATACTTATGTTCTCAAAATATTACAAATAGCACAATCTAAATTATTTCTGAAAATGTTACTAATTTAATTTTGAACTCTTACACTAAAACTGGGTAAATTGGATCCTAAGCGGTGACCGACTTAACTGCAGTTTAAAACCTGTTATTATAATGGCTTTTTATAGTTCTGTAATTAATTGAATAATTACATGATTATATAACCTGTTTGGCGAATGATTTATCTTAACAGATCTCTTGACAGGACAGTACCCCAGCGTTTTGTTTTAAAATGTCTATATGAACCAGGTCAAATTTGGAACACAAACATGTTGGTTTTCTATTTGCAACCCTTGGCCTACATGTCATGCTTGGCCTAGCACTATACGTTCCATTCTTTTTATGATGCATACGTCCGGTGGTCAAATACTGAAAAATGTTTCGTTGCCCTTTTTTTTGGTAGCATTAAGCCGTTTGAGTACACATGAGTACAATATCCTGTATTTCTTCTCAGGGTTGTGAAAGGCAGGATTGGGTGTATGCATATTATTGTATAGAAGCTGACAATGATTTGTTCTGTGTTGAGCAATCAGGTTTGACAATTTAAACCTTCACTTCAGATGTTCACTGTAAACTCAACTGACAGCTTGGTTGCGTGTGACACCCACTCACTCAGGGCCTTTGTATCTTAGAACTTTCTTCAGATCCATAGCAACCTTATCGTGTATCTGACTGAGGGGAGATAAAAATTATGGTGTGTCCAGCAGTAAAGATTTTACATGTGGCCCAGTTAATAGGATTTTCCTTGTGCAGCAAGATGGGTTTGATGATTAAAAGTAAATCTAAGGCCTATAACAAATATCATATCGACATTAAATATTAGTGTACAATGCCTTTTTTATATCACTAGTTGTATAATTGTCCACACTGGGGGGAAAAAATACTGGAGTGAAATTTACTCAGGAAAAGTGTACTAACAAGTAAATAAAAAAAATACACACAATAAAATCTTAGTAAATTTAACTAATAATATTTGAAGTAAAGTTTAGGATTGTTCTCAATAGTGCAAGGTAAATTGAAGTAGCTATTTTTAAGTATATTCTACTCAAATTGAGTTAAATGAACTACATAAATCTCCATAGTGAAAACAGTGCACATCACCAAACATTATCATTAATACTTTCCTATTACTATTGTCACGAACACCTTTAATGGTTCCAAACAGAACAAACATGCCAGTAAGTAAATGCAGTCAAGACAGGACTGGCAGAATACAAGATGATTTGATTTATTGAAGTTGTGTGCGGAAGACTGAGAAACGCAAAGAAAGTGAACTTTGAACACCATAATACAATAGCTTTCTGCCTTAAAGCTGAGACCAAACAAAAAATATTGAAAATAATGCATCCATAACACTCAAAATTAAATCGGATTAAAGTTCTGTGAACAGATATGCAAATCGAGTTAAAAAAAAAAAAGCACCTTTCCGTCACTTTAGATTGCAATCGATTCAAGTAAACATTACTCATTTTTTTCTGGTTGTGCAAGGACTTGCAAAATAATAGTAAATTTAACCCAGTAAAGTAAGTCAAATATACAGTTTTGGTTTTAACCACATATTTACATAAATTAATTTAGTGTAGATCTTAAACTATTTAAGTAACTCTAATAATTAGCTTTTTGTGGAACAAATCACCTAATTTGTCATATTTACTGAACCACTGAATCTTTTTATTTTTTTTCTTTCAGTGCATGATGAGATTATCATGTGACAGGCATGTCAACATTTACAGTATTTTTCGCTGATGTAACCTACGTGCATTTACAATAATCAAGAGTCATTTTTGGTCAAGTTGGTTACACTGGGTAAACTAGTCATTGAAAGGCTCAGATTCAGACATTAACAGTACAAATACATAATTAGACATGAATGGTTGAGATGATGCTGAAATGTAATAAGGTAAATGAAAACAGTGGTGGACAATGGCAGAATAAAACTATTAAGTAAGCAGAACAGTAAATACAAATAAATAGTATAGTAAATAAGTGTCTGGAAGTGGCTGTAATAAAATGTCGCAGAGCTAGATGAAGGACAGCTGGCGGTTAAGTAGTCTGGTTGCTTAAAGATTAAAAACTGTTCTTAAGTCTGGTTGTCTGTGATTGAATGCTATGGAAGCGTCTATTGTTTTACTTTTCATGTAACCATGGGTCATTTTTAGTAAAGCTAGAAAGCTTAGACTGGCTTATGGTAAACATACAATCCAGGCCCTTGAGTCAGCACTTAACTGGGGTCAGTGTTTTATCTCTGATTGATTGCTGTCACATAATTGACTTCAGAATCAATAACTGCCCCCCCCCTTCCTTCCCTCTCAGATCATGTCGAAGAGACCAGCAGGTAGTCACATGGAGCACAACGATCTGACTGATTCTTCGATCATCAGGATTCCTCCACACCACTACATCCATGTGTTGGATCAGAACACCAACATTGCTCGGGTTGAAGTTGGACCCCTCACTTACATCCGCCAGGATAATGAGAGGTAACCACATGTGCTATGTTGAGGTTGAATAATTATGTGCAGCATTTAGTTACACTCTTTCTGTAATTTAATTCAAAAAGTGGAACTTTCATATATTCTAGATTCATTACACTTAAAGTGGAAATATTTCAAGCCTGTTTTTGTGTGTTTGTTTTAATCTTTATGATTATATAGCACTGTGGCACAGTGGGTAGGATTGTGGTCTCACAGATCCAGGGTCCTAGGAGCGTGGGTTACTCTGTGTAGAGTTTCACATTTAATTATTTATTTGTATACCGCTTTTAATAATGGACATAGTCACACAGCAGCTTTACATAATCCGGTTGTAAAATTAAAAAAAAAATTCATTTAACCCGAATAAGCAAACCAGAGACAACGTTGGCCATGAAAAACTCCCTGTGGCGACAAAAGGAAGAAACCTTGAGAGGAACCAGACTTAATAGGGAACCCATCCTCATCTGGGTGACACTGAAGAGTGTGATAAGTCATATAAATCACTCCACTTCTATAACCGTGTACTATAAACTCAAGCAGTGCTGAGTATGCTAAAAAGAACTCAAGTATGCGCATCATTAGAAACTCATGTTCTTTCTCATGCGCTCTTATTCTCTCGAGTTTGCCTTGATACAGTGGAGGGAAAAAGTATTTGATCCCCTGCTGATTTTGTAGGTTGGCCCATTAACAGAAATGATCAGTCTATAATTTTAATGGTAGGTTTATTGGAACAGTGAGAGACAGAATGACAACAAAAAAATCCAGAAAAACGCATTTCACAAAAACGCATTTTAATGAGGGAAATAAGTATTTGACCCCTTTGCAAAACATGACTTAGTACTTGGTAATGACTTAGTAATTACTTTTCATTTTCAATGCCCTGGCTGAGGGAAGGAGGTTCTCACCCAGGATTTGACGGTACATGGCCCCGTCCATCGTCCCTTTGATGTGGTGAAGTTGTCCTTTCCCCTTAGCAGAAAAACACCCCCAAAGCATAATGTTTCCACCGCCATGTTTGACGGTGGGGATGATGTTCTTGGGGTTATAGGCAGCAAACGTACAAAACCAGCAGGGGATCAAATACTTTTTTCCCTCCACTGTATATACTGGCATTTGATTCACTCTTTCATTCATCTCTCACTTTCTCTTAGGGTTCTCTTCTCCCCAACTCGTATGACCATGGTGCCCCCTCGCCATTACTGTGTGATTCTGAACCCGGTGGCTCGTGATGGTGAGGGAAATGTTCAGTTCGATACAGCAGGCCAGGCTAAACTCCGCCATGCTGACCTGGAGATCCGCCTGACCCAGGATCCTTTCCCGCTCTACCCCGGAGAAGAGATCCAGAAGGTGGGCCTGTTTATTCTCAATTCCTTTTCTTACATTTTTTTTTTGTATGCGCGAAAGAGTTTATATGGGAATTGGCTTTTGTCAGGTGGCTGAACCTCCTTCTAATTGTTCTCCTTAACTGATTTAATACAAAATATTACCCAAAATAAAGCTTGCTCTCTCTCTCTCTTTGTATGTGTTTATCAGGAAGTGACTCCACTGCAGATTGTGTATCCCGACACAGCCCTGAGGCTGCAGGCTCTACTTGACTTTGAGGAGCAGAGTGGAGAGAAGAGAGTGGCTGGAGACGAGTGGCTGTTTGAAGGGCCAGGTGGCTTTTTGCCTTTATCTGTTTTTTCCCTTTCGTTCTTTTCCTTCTCAAACTGAAACCAGCATTCAGGCTGCCATTCTTCACCATATTTCACCAAAAAAAACTTATCACACACGCATACAATGACTGTAACAGTGTAACAGGAAAAAATAACACAAAAATGACTCCTTCTTTATGGAAGTTAACAAAATATGGAATTCTTACCTTGTCAGACTGAATGAAGGCCATGATGATATAATACTGAAGTCAGATGTTTTGATGTTTTTCCTTTAGTGTGTAATGTATTTGTTTGTGCATGTATAAGATTTGCAAAGTTACAAAGCTCATGGTCTCCCACAAAGGGATTTATTCTAATAGACAACACTGCCCCAGACCTGCCTAAAACGCCTCAATATAAGTCCAGATATTACTTCCGCAAACATCTAGATCACAATTTGAAATATCAGCATAATTCCACCGTAATTTTGACATTTTTAATAAATCAAAACTGTATTTTATGTTGTCACTTCAGGACATAAAGTTGTTGCAGTGAAGAAGATAAATGAACCATCGTATCTGCTCATGTCATGCTTACAAAGTTGGTTTAGATTAATCCGCTCGATCATCAGCATTCTCAGAATCTGGCTCGAGCTCGAACTGATATGGTAAAACCGACGACATTATTAACTGTGTTACATAATTGCTTTAGACGCATTGGACACTGAAGCTCGTGATTATGGTTAAGAGCCGTTACATTTCTGACACACACTTGAGGTTTTTGACCGATCACGATGCAATGGGTCAGCTGGTCAATCAGAGCACTCTTGGCTTTTCAGAGTCTCTGAGCATTTCAGCCAGATTGGGAATAGAGGTACTGCAATAATATACAGTATGTGAAAAATAATGTGATTTTTGAACATTAAAGCATGTTCACTTATTCAATTACATTCAATAAACAAAATAATGAACTTTTTAAAATCATGATATGACCCCTTTAAATAGCTGATTGGGAGCATAATTTTTTTTTTGTATTGGATTGTTCATGGTGTGAATTGTTGCACTATTTTTTAAGATATTAAGTAAAATATCACTTAAATGTTTTCTTTCCATAGGTTTTATGATGTTTGTTAGCACTCTCTTTAGCAAAAGAACATATTATGTAATATGTTGTATGTGATGAAAATGTACAGTATTGTGATATCTTTTTGCCACATCACCTACCCTTGGCTGACCCCCGTGGCCTGTGCTCCATCAGGAACATACATCCCCAGGAAGGAGGTGGCCGTCCTGGAGATCATCAAAGCCACAGTGATTCGAGAACATCAGGCCATTCGCCTTCGAGCTCGCAAAGAGGGTGTAGACCGCAGCGGAACTCGCAGAGTTACTGGTTAGCACACACACACTCGCACTCTCTCTCTCACACACACACACACATGCAGAAAATCTTGTTTATACACAAACACATGAAAGTTTGCTTTTCCATTAGTCAGTATTGTGTCAGTGTTGAGATTGTAATATGATTTCCAAACTAGTTCTGTGAAAAGGCACATGTTCACAGCACATACTCAATAAACATCTAATCAAATAAAAAGTATGCACAGAATGGAGGCAAACAGAGAATTTCCAATTACTTCATTGCTGGAGTAAAGCAGGCATAACTGGCCAGCTGATTACATTGTGTGTGTGTGTGTGTGTGTGTGTGTGTGTGTGTGTGTGTGTGTGTGTGTGTGTGTGTGTGTGTGTGTGTGTGTGTGTGTGTGTGTGTGGAGCACAGGTGAAGAGTGGCAGGTCAGTAAAGTTGGAGCATACCTGCCTGGAGCACATGAGGAGGTCATCGATATTGTGAATGCGTTCATCCTCACTGATAAGGTAATATTTTGGGGGGTTTTTCTTTGCATTTCCTTTGTTCATTATAATTAATTGTCACACTCATTGTGGGCATAGTCAACTCTCTGTGCCACAAGGGAATCCATATTTCTGCATTCGCTGCAGTGGGTTTAGCAGTGCTGTAACATGGCTGTCTGGACTGGGGGGGGTTGGTGATGTCCATTATCAGTGGGACTGTGAGCCACTGCACCTCAGTGGTTCAGTCTCAGCAGTGGCTTTTAAAGGATTCTGCTGACTTGTCTTTTTTTTTTTGTATTATCTTATTAGAACTTTGGTGTGTGTTTGTGTGCACACATCAAAGATATTGTTACCTCTTGGATGGATTTGGCATCCATTGAAGAGGTCATGTGTATTGTATAAACCAGATGCATAGCACTAATGACATTGTACCCTAAGAGATCAAACCAATCATGTCTACTCGTGGCATGTCTTGGTCACTTCATTCAATTTTAATCTGCCAGTTCTTTTCTTCTGTCAGCGTGCGCTGCACGTGCGTGCTCTGCGTCCATTCCGGGATGCGGGAGGACGAGACAGAAGGACAGGAGAGGAGTGGCTGGTGACTGTGGCGGACCGAGAAGCACACATCCCCTCTGTAGCTGAGGATGTCGTCGGGGTGGTAGATGTGACCACACTGAACAGCAGGGAGTACTGTGTGATCCTCGACCCAGTCGGACCAGATGGAAAGCCCCAGCTCGGACAGAAGAGAGTGGTCAAGGTAATTTGCAAAGGAAGTGCGGGTAGATTGCCATTCCAAAAAAAAAATAAATGTTAGTGTTGACGTACAGGACAGCCAGTCTGAAAAGCCAGCGCTAAAGACTAGCGAGTGAAATCACGGAGTTAACTTTTTTTGGTATTTTAAAGACAAAACCCAGCTCACAGTGTACACGTTAATATTAGTCACCACAGACGATGCGCCCGCAATGTGGTCTGCGACCACACTGAGCTCCTACACACTGACGTGAGATGGCTTAGTAGGGGTTAATTTCTGCAGAGATTTCGAGAGCTCTGTCCAGAGATCAGGGAATTTCTTTTTGCTGTTAAACATGCAGAATCTCACAACTCAATAATGATCAGTGGCATTTTTAACCATTTTGACCAACATGTTAAATGAGCTTAATTTGGAGCTGCAAGGAAAAGTCATATCCGTGGTTAATATGATCAGCTCACTTAATGCCTTTAAATGGAAAATGCACCTTCTGTCCTCAAAGCTGCAGCACCATAAACTTCCAAAACCTCGCGTCAGAGCTGGAGACGCAGTGGAAGGCTTGTGCGCAGTTTAACATTGCACTGCACAGAGCAGATGGACAGATTGTCAGTCTGAGTTTCACAGACGCTTTTAAGACTTTGCTTTACTGGAGCCAGTCGCTACTGTTATTTCTGCGAGTCAGCCCTTTCCCACATGAAGATTAAGTTCAAATACCATTCCACAATCACTGATCATCATTATGAGGCCTGCTTGAGCCTGGCTACCAGCAGCTACTGTCTGGAATATGCATCTCTGATGACTTGCACCGAATAGAATCAGCCAGAGTAAGATAATGACCAAAAATGTACTGAATTGTAGTGTGCCATAAGGTCTCATATACTGTGTGTGTGTG
>JAFFST010044688.1:148751-159453 GCA_022414735.1 Noturus placidus | reverse complement strand
CATAAAAACACCCAAAGTCTCCAGAACCCAAAGGAGACAGCAGTGTATCCCTCTACAAATAAAGTTGTCCACACTGAGACAACCACTCGGAAAGAACGCTGAACTAACCAACCCTTACCAAAACTAAAGATTTCAGTAAGAGAAATCCCCTACTGACCTCAAATCTGATAAACAGTCTGCGCACAATAACAAAAAAGAGAACATGCTGCTGTGCAGGTGATACAATTCATCCTGATATCAAGAGTTTCACATATTCTCCTGCTTCCTCCACTGAAATAAAGTCCTTCTGGACTTCGTTATGTGTAATGCGAAGTCGAGCTGGGTGAAGTATTCCATACCGAGCGCCCTCAACAGGACGAAGTTGACGCTGAACCTCATTAAATGCAGCTCGAGCCCGAGATATCTTGGGTGTGTAAAATAGGGAAAACAGAGATAATCAAATTCCTCACTTTAATCCGCTGGAGCTCTCTCGCACGGCGTAAAATATCTACACATTCACTGTGATAGTGAAATCTACACTCAATAGCTCGTGGTCGTTCACCAGGCTTGGGCTTCGGCTGAAGGGTCCGGTGGGACTGGTCCAAAACCGGCTCCTTCTCCAGACCAAACGCCTCTTTTAACAAGGCCGCTACAGCAGCAGTTGAACATGTATCAGAACCTTCTGGAACTCCCATTATTTGAACGTATTTGCGTCGTGACCTCGTCTCCAAATCCTCACATTTATTCTGTAATTGAGTCACGGTCTCAGTGAGAGACTCGATGGTAGACTTCATGTGTGCTATGTCATGTGTATGCGCGTGCTCAATTTCACATCTTTATCATTAACCTGCTGTGTTTTCACAGCCTGCAGGACAAGCTGAATAGTAGACAACGCTTTCTTGAGAATCTCCTGGAGCTCCGTATTAAAAATATCAGCGATATCCTTCCTCAATGAAGCCAGCAGCTCAAGCTTGAGTGCGGTGAGATCAAAGTCACCGCTCGGCAACGCGGATTCAGGGGGAGAGGAGGCGCGCGCACTCGGCCTCAGTCGTGTTTGAATGCCACCTCGGGTTTTCGTATTCTTTCGAGACATTTAACGTGACAAAAAATTCAAATTGTAAGCAAGGATAAGGAGTAAAATAAGTTAAAGTATATTATATGACCAAAAAGCGCAAATTAATTCAAATTTTAATCGAAATCAGCAGCAGCCTCCAGCTTCGCGTCCTACTCCATTCGAACCCGAATTCGAACCCTATTATTTAAAAAAAAACATTTTCTGCAAATGATAACTTTAAAAATGAAGAACAAAAAGTAATTGTGGCATGTGCAAAATATTGGACACCCTACTAAGTCATTACTTAGTAACACCCTTCATATCAGAGCTTGCAAACACTTTTTGTTGCCAGCTAGGAGTCTTCATGGTCTTTTTTTTATATTTTTTTTATTAAATTTCAACCAGTGTTCCTTGCAGAATATCAAACAGTTTCTAGTTCTGAGATGGACCATCTTGCTTAACATCCTGTTTAACAGCATGTTTAAGATCTCTGTCAGGGGACAGTGAGGGGCCATTCCAAAAGCTTGAGCTTACAAGTTGTTCATGGTGGATTTTGAGGTATGCATTTCCATTCAGCTTCAGTTTCTTAACTGACTGTTTCAGATTTGTTTCCAGAATTTGCTGACATATTCTGAAAGCCATTCAGCCATCTACCTGTGCAATGCTTCCTGTACCACTACAACTAATATATCCACTGTCAGGTTTAACAGTTGCAAAGGTATTCTTTTCATTAAATGCTGCCCCTTTTTCCAAACAAATCTTTTGCGATTATGGCCAAAGTGTTCGGGTTTTACTTTATATTGCACTTCAGTCTACAGCATTAGGTTCCAAAAGCCTCTGGCTTATATAGATATTGTTTTGCATACTTCATACTGTATGTTGACTTCTGTGATGAGGTCACAGGCAATATTTCCTCCTGGTGACTTATCCATGAAAATCAGATTTGTGCAACACTGCACAATGGTGCAACACAACTCCTCAGCTAAACCTTCCTGCAGGTCCTTGTGTTATCCAGGGATTTTGTTTTGCCTTTCTTCCCAGCAGACTGGCAGCACTACCTTAGAGTTTTCTTGGTGCTGAAGATCTTTCATTGACTTCCACATTTCCACTAAATGGCCATTTCTTAATGACGTTTTAGACAGTGGCAATTGTGAGCTGGAAGCACTTTGATATCTTTTTATAGCCTTCCCCTGCTTCATAGGCATCAATTCGATTCATTTTTAGATCCTCAGTCAGCTGCTTAGAGGAGCCCATTGTTGTTGAGTGTTTATCATAAGGATTGAAGAGTCAGAGAATTGATTAAGCTCTGGAATTATTATTCATAATAACTGTTCCTGACCTGAGAAACAAATCCTAGTAATTAAGGCCCAATGTGTTAATTAAGAACTGTAGGGTGTCCAAACTTTTGCACATGGAATAATTGTGGGTTTTTTTTCTCTCTCTTTCGATTTTTAACATGGAAATGTGCATTAACATTGTGGGGTATATATATATATATATATATATATATATATATATAAACTATAACCTGGAATAAATGGTAAATTAGGAAAGAAATAGGGGATGTTAGAATGACCTGGCAACTGTGCAGACCAGGGTTCCTGCTGTGTCTTTATGCAGCCTCAATTCCATCAGAACTCAGCAACTCTTACCAGGAAAAGAAAGAGGATATTACCCTCTCTTATTCAATTTACATTGACATTAAAGCTTGCTCTTGACATTCATAGCCCTTAATGGTTTAGTACTGACCGAGTTTCTGAAGCACTCGAGCTCATTGAACCACTTTGTTCTACTACTGCAGTCTTTCTGCTAATTCATAGAATCACAGCTTAGTTGGGGGAAGATGTTTTTCTTATAATGTTTACATTATATATGTATTTCTTTTCAGAACATTCTGATATTTCAGTCTAATTACGATCTCAAACATTGTCAAACACCTCAACTTAGCTTGAGGCTAGATATATAAAGAATTGTGTGCGAGTTAGGTATTATAACATTATAAGGTATAGCAATTCTAACAATAAGGTGTAGTAGCTATTGGACAGATTTAATGTTTTTTTTTCTCCAAAGACAAGTTACATGGAGCTGGGACTGTGTAAAAGTAGAAGCCTATTACCTTTTAGGTTACAAGAAGGTCAGGCCAGAATTTTTAAACCCAGCCACAGATTCCAACTCCTGCAAGATATTCCCAAGCTAAGTGGGAAATATAACCTCTCCAGCAGGTAAACACATCCAGAGGGACATGCCTCTGGAACGATACAGCTCTACTATGATCTAACCAAGGGGCATCTTTTTAAAGTGCCAAAACTATCCCAACTTGGTCCTGGTTATCCTGGGTTATCGAGCTCTTCATCCTATCACGGCGAGTAAGCCCGGTAACCCCAGCAGAGTAACCTCATTTCCATCACCTGTACTCACTTTATTCTTTTAGTCACTTCCCACAGCTCATGAGGATAGGACTGTAAATCTACCCATAAACAGAGTGCTTTGCCTACAAATTGAGCTCCTGCTTCACCACCACATACTGTTACAGGAGCTGCAACAATGGCGGCATTGTTGGAACTCCTGTACCAGTATGAGCCAATGCTGTACCAGTATGACCCAATCTGTTTGTCAATCTCACATTCTTTTATTTCACTTCCCAAGAAGATCCCAATATAACAAGGGAAAGGTCTCTCCCTTCACCTGAATGGAGCATCTCACTTTTTCTGTGAAAGAACCATAGCTTGTATTTGGAAGTGCTGATTTTCATCACAGTGACTTCACAGTCAGCAGCAAAACATTCATGTGCGTGTTGGAGATCCAGTTGGTATGGTGCCAAAAGGACACCTGCAAACATCACGGTTGGTACTTCTAGCTTGTCATACTGGATACCCATCCAACCATGGCTGTGTCTTAATATCTTGTCCATGAAAACCACAAAGACGAGTGGAGCCAAGACACGTCCTTGACAGGGTCCAGCATATACCTTAAATGGGTTTGAATTAATGCCAAGAATACCTTTTCCAAATCCAATGTTGAAAATACAGGTAAACAAATTGTCTTCCTTGAATAAAATTGAATTTAATTGCGCTCAGGGTTCAGGGGGTGAGCATAAAGGAGTTGAGTTTATCCCTGCATTTTGCTGTTTTCCTGGGTTACAAATATGAAGTTAAAGGAATTTATAATCTCTTGGTTACAACGAGGGCCATAATAAAAACTTTTAAAAGTAAAATGTCTACTAAGAGGGTGCTCTTGTTTAAAGATGACAAGCAAAATATCCCTTAATTAGATGAGTTGTTCAATTTCTATATTCAATTTTGTTCATTTTCAGTAAGGGTGACGCTAATACTAGAGTTTATTATTAGCATATTAGTTTATAAGTATTAGTGTCTAAAAGATGTTGTTACTATATTAACACAGCCATATTGAGTTCTGAATTAATTGTAAACCTGAAGGTACAAAGGCAAACTGTAGTTAATATCCCAGAGTTCATTGCTTTTTATAACCTTACAAGGAAATTAAAATTACTGCTTCTTAAAACGAGCAACTGGCTTCCAGTAGCCGCCCGTATCAAACTCAAGGTCTTGAGGCTCACGTACAAGACCTTGTCTGGAACAGCACCTCCCTACCTCAACACTCTCCTTGAGGTTTACGTTGCCTCACGCAATCTGTGATCGGTTAACGACTGACGCTTAGTAGTGCCTCAGCGTGGCTCAAGGTCCCTTTCCAGAACCTTCACACTAACTGTTCCTCAGTAGTGGAATGAATTTCCAACCTCAATCCGGACCACAGAATCTCTGACCATCTTCAAAAAAAAACCAGCTAAAGACCCACCTCTTCCGGGAACACTTAACTAACCCCTAAAATGACAACCCCTACATTATTTTAATAAATAAATAAATAGATAGATAAATAACTTTTTCTTATACCTCTACTGTGCACACTTTGGTAGCACTCACATGGTAGCACTACTTGAATTGTTCTCTGCTTGATATATCGCATTTGCTGGAATTTTCTCATTTGTAAGTCGCTTTGGATAAAAGCGTCTGCTAAATGAATAAATGTAAATATAAACTTCTATATAATATTTTTTTCTTTTCACTGTTGAGACCCAGTTCAAAGGTCCTCCAAATCTGGCTCAGAAGAAATCTCTCCATGTGGGCAACAGGAGTGGGCCTCGGGCCTAGAGGACCAAGCAGAACCTCTAGAAGTGAACCAGACCCAAGTGCTAAATGATGGTGCAGTCAGGAAGAAGAGGCCACGGACACTAGACCTGGTACCGGTTTGCAAAAACGACCCGGATCCCGAGGTGAAAACCGTCAATGCGGACTTGAGCTCAGAGGATCCTGCTTCTGCGAACACAGATGAGAACAACCTCCAAGAAGTGTTGTTGCCCGTTGTAAAACTGCACAGGGTGAAGCTCGAACAAGAAGAGAAGCAAATTCCAGTATCATTACCAGACACGGACCTTCCTACAGACTCTGGGCATTCGTACAGCCCTGAATCCTCTCAGAGCATGCTCAGTCCCAGCACAGGCAGACTTGATAATGCTTTGATCCCAGAGGTGACCGAGAGACAAGACCTCCACAACACGGCTCAGCCGAATCAGACGATGAGCATGGAGAACCTGAGTAAAGAGGTCCATGGTGAAATGCTGTATAAATGTTCACATTGCCGAAAGTCATTCACAGAACTGAAAAAGCTACAGATACACCAGCAAGCTCACGAGCGAGCCTTCGGCTGTAACTGGTGCGGCAAGGGCTTTTACCAGTCCGCTGACCTTCGGCGCCACTTGCGCACACACACCGGAGAAAGGCCTTACTTATGTACCTGGTGCTCTAAGAGCTTTAGCCAGAGGAGCAACCTGCGGCGACACATGCGTATTCACACAGGAGAGAGGCCATACCGGTGCGCCCACTGTGAGCGCAGCTTTAGTGACAGCCACACGCTGAAGAAACACCAACGCAAACATTATGATGAGCGCTACAATTGCTCGCTCTGTGACCAGAATTTCACTGTGGCCAGGTCACTGCAACTTCACCTGGTAAAGCAACACCTCATTGACAAAGACAGTCAACAGCAAGTGGGCTTTCGGAATCAAACATAGACTATACGTCTCCTCTCTTACCAACCCCGGTGTTCTGAAGTATTGAACTGCCTGATATTTTAAAATATTATGTGTTTTGCAAAAGCGCACAGTTTGGCCATGCAGTCATTTAGGAAAGTCAGATTGCCTTGTGTAAAACTTTGTGCTTTTTATCATACAGTGATATGTCCATCTGATTATCAGTGTTGTCTCATTACAAATATTATAAACATATCTGCCCCATGATTTAAAAAAAAATATGTAAATCTCAGTTTTACAAAAGATCAAATATCTATATATGCTCATAAAGTATGCTCTTTTTTTCTGACCTCACCATGCACTTCAGCTGAGGATGTGTAAGATCAAAATGGAATGGATTTTACCAGTGCTGCATCGTTTATGTTTTCTCATTTCCCCTCAGTTAAATTGTCATGCCACGTCAAGTCAGTTTGGAAGTGTTGTGCATCGGCCACTTACGAAAATCCTGCTTATGAAGGACTGCTGAAGCTGCAAAACTGCAAAGAAGAAAGAACTGTCCCTTCTTCATCAGTCTATTCAAAGCTAGTAACAATTGTTCTTTTTTTTCTGGTTGATATGTAGCAAATAGGAATACCACAGAGGCTCAGTAAATTAGGACAATAATATTTACATATACACACAAAAGCAGGAAATAAAAGTGTAAAGGATGTAGGCTTTATGTCACAAGGTTGAGCTTCATCAATAAACTCAAACTGCATTAGACATTTCATGCCCGCAATAAACATGCAATAAATATTTTATCTTTGGGGTGAGGTTTCTCTTTAAGCTGAACCTAGGACTAAATTAATTTCCATAGGTTTTGTTATAAAGCAGCGGACAGGTCTGAGGAGTTCTACTTCATCTAGGAGCGTAATTAAAGGTGCGGTGTGTAATTTTCTAACAGTGCTGCTAGAACAGTAATAGTATAATATCAACCATACCTTGGAACAAGTATGATTTGAAATGTTGCTATGAAACAAATATTGTTTGTGCACCTTTTCCCTAAAAGGGGAATTCACAAAACATATGTAAATTTCCACAGAGGGACAATTGTCACTCGGAGAGAAGTACATGGCTCGCCAATTATTTCAATGCATTTTGCTTTGTCTTATGGAACTAGCTTTGTTAAAGTCTTATATGTGTATTTAAATGAAGAAACTGCAGCTGCTCTACAATATTCCAAACTACTTTCAAAGGTATCTTTGTTATGAAATGATTGTTAATGGCCTAGAAACACTGTTATGTAATACGAACTGCACCTGTTTACCTGCTTGAAGTGCAACCTGTAACTGGCTGCTTTAATGGGAAGAGCTTTCAATACAATAACAAATTCTTCTTCCATAATTTGGTTTATTTAATGTGGTTTATTTCAAAGTGAATAGTTGGCTTGAAAATGTTGAATGGTTTTATGTTTTTTTTTTTTTTGTATACTCCTGGCATTGAGTGCAATGTGAAATGTTTTTTTTTTTTTTTTTTGCTCATTTGGGAATGGGATGGGGGGTATAAAAATAATGTTAATAAATTATTATTAAAAACAAATTATAATAATACAAATAATGGTGTAAATAATTTCATAATGCTGAAAATAATTTCATAATGCTTTTATTGGTCATTAATTGTTTTACCTGGCAACACAGTCAAGAATGACAGAATCAGACAGGTGATTATAGAAAACGATAATTTGAAACTGCTGCCTCACAATTCTGGGGCTGGGGGATTCAAATCCCACCTTCACCCTGTGTCTGCTCTCCTCTTGCTTTGGGGGTTTCCTCCAGGTACTCCAGGTTTCTTCTCCTAGTTCAAAGGCAGCCGTTGTAAGCTGATTGGCCTTTATAAATTGTCCAGAGTGTGTGTGTGTGATTGTGCCCTATGATGGGTTGGCGCCATGTCCAGGGTGTCCCCTGCCTTGTGTTCTGGGCACAACAACCCTGTTTAGGATAAGTGGTATGGAAAATGAATGAATCATTTGAAATTGACTTTCACAGATTGACAGTGCTGGACAAGGAGTGCTGCAAATTTTAACGTTTGCTCTGGTCTAACAAACCTGATTCAAGTAATTACCTAGATCAGTGGTTTTCAAAGTGGGGGCTGCCAGGGGGTGCCCAGGGGGCCTCAACAATTTGGTGTGCCCATCCCTCCCACTAGTATGTTTTCTCTTTCTCACTCTCAGACAACCACACACACACAAAATCAATTCCTAATGTAATGTAATGTAAAGATGTAAGATGTAATTATTAATTAAAAAAAAAAAGGGGGGGGGATATATTCAGAAGTCTGTATTTTTTATGTGTTTTAAAGACATCTTGCAAAAGGAAGGCCTCAGTCAAATGTTAACCATTTGGGGGGCCTTGCCCTGGAAAAGTTTTGGAACCCCTGACCTAGATTACAGCTTTCCTGAGTTGAAGTCTGGGTGTGTTAGAGCAGAGAAAACACTTAAATGTGCAGGATGGAGTAACTCCAGGGCTAGGAATCTGTGCTAAAGTTTCAAACCATATAACAGACTGTTTCATGTTTCGAAAAAAGTTTTTTAAAAAATAAATAAATAAATAATAAATAAAAATCCCTTTTAATAAATTAGACTTAATCATCCAAAGATCTCTGATGTATGAGTGAATGTGTATGTGATTTAAACCAGCGGTTCCCAAACCTTTCCAGGGCAAGGCCCCCCAAATGGCATTAACATTTTACCGAGGCCCCCCTCTTCAAGATGTCTTTAAAACACGTTTAAAATACAGACTTCTCAATATATCCCCCTTTTTATTAATAATTACATCTTTACATTACATTACATTACATTAGGAATTCATCGTGTGTGTCTGAGAGAGAATGTATTTTTCACACTACATTTTTGACGCGCCCCCTGTTGGCCCCCACATTAAAAACCACTAATTTAAACCATATTCTATTTTGCTCTATATCGATTGCGCTCCATGCGCTAGGGGGCAGTAGAGATCCTGACACTGTACACACTAGCGGAGCGCTACACTGCCATAGGAAGAAGAGCTGTGCTAACGCGACGATAGCTAGCTAGTTATTATTATAGATTTTTTTTTTTTTTAATATCCTGCTTCAAATCAGGCACTGATCATTCTGGAGCAGAGGCCTCGAAAATGACCAAGTTACAGCTCTTGCACCGTGCTCTGAACGAGCGGCTGATGGCGGCGGTGGAGCAGATCATGGAGATGGTGGGCGGCACGGTGCTGGAGTATGAAGAGGAGACGGTGAGAGCGCGCAAAGAGAACGAGATCCTCAGACGGAGGCTCCGGTGGATGGAGGGAGAAAATCCGACCGACTGGCCAGGTAGTGAACATGCGGCCAGCTCGGCTTTTTTCGCCCTTTACGGGCGATGCATTTGCGCTCAGGTTGTGACATGAACCATATAATATATAATTCAACCCTTTTCTGTGAAGACCAAATGACTATTTTGCTGTTTAGCTAGCATACTGACACTAGCTTATTCACTGTTATTATTATTATTATTATTATTATTAGCCTGAGTGTTTATGGTACGGCGTTTGCATGCTGTACACTGGGCTTCATCTTACATAATCTATAACCTGCACGGTTCCATCCCTAAGTCAATCAAATATTCTCAATTGCACTAACAGCTTGCTATTAAATCAACTGAAAACAACTCATCGTTGTCTATCTTTGTCAGAGTCGTTTTTAGCTCCGAAATAACGGTATCCGATTCGAATGGGAATCGTTGAATCGGTTCTTTTCAATGAATCAGGTGACTCGGTTCACAAGTATTTTTTTTTTCTAGTCACGTTTTTTTTTTTCTAGGTAAGTTTCACGTTATTAATTGATTAGTCCTGATGCATTAATTCATTATAAATGAATTAATATAATTATAAATGAATTAATTATATTAATTATTAACTCATGAATTCACCTTAAATAACGCATCATCTCGATCAAGATGAATAGTTTTCTATTAAGTTAATGATACATTTTCTCACTTAATAAAAACAGAAAAACTATGAAACTCATCAAAGGTTTGAGGCTGCAACTAAGGATTCGTTTTAATAATCGATTTTTTTTTTTTTCAGTAAGTGATTAGTTTGATTAATTTTAAAATATATTTAACACCAAAAATAATTATTTAAACATATTTATTTTGCAGTATTTCAGGCAACTCTTAGCTAGGCTTACCTAGGTGTCTAACTACAATACAGTATAACTAATATTTATTAGATAACGGAACTGTCACACCATGCCGATATTAATTAATGTTAATGAGTCACACAGACTAACGTAAAGTGACGGTATTCTGCACATTTGCACTGGTTACACACACTTTTATTTTGTAACTATATGCGTTTTAAGCTCCGATTCCAACCAGACAAAATTAAAACAAAGGCTATATATAATATATTTTCATATGACGTGAGCGCGCGAATCAAATTTTTTTTTTTTTTTTTTTTTTTAAATGTGTGGAATCGACTCCAAAGCTTTGGGTTTGACTCTTCGTTTAGTTTTCAATGTATGGAATCAGTGAACAGTGAATCGACTCCAAAGCTTTGGGTTTGACTCTTCGTTTAGTTTTCAATGTATGGAATCAGTGAACAGTGAATCGACTC